>JANRGW010039467.1:0-17621 GCA_024733675.1 Psilopsiagon aymara | reverse complement strand
TGTTGCGGGGTGTGCGTATTGGCGGAGCAGAGACTCCCCCGCGCACCCAGCGCTGTTTGCTTACCTTTATTCACTTAATAAATTTAATTTAGCATTTTTATCCGATTTTGAGCAATTCATTTATCACAAAAGCAAGTTCTATCAGGTGGATACCAGATGGCTTTGTGGCATCAAACCTGAGTGGCAAATGAGATCACACCATGGGAAACTCAGCTGAGGAGAATGTTGAATCCACTTGCACTGTATGAGAGAACATTCCAGGCTCTGGGAGAGGTTCTGGCTCATTAGCTAAAAGACTCCCAAACCATTAACAAAGTTTTTCTCTAAGTGATGTAGAATCATTCAGAGAAAGACAAGTTACTGCCTCAAGCTCTAAGGCTGATCTCTTCCGTCGTTCTAAATGCTCCCTAAAGGTTTGGTACTTCCAATCAATATGGATTATCTGCCTGGTGAAAGAAAGATTTCCCTTCTACCACTGCCAGTAGAGCAGAGTTCATCCTTTCAAGTTATGTTGAAGCTAAGGATAATATTCATCCTGGTCAGAGAGCAAACAGAGCACCTATGCATTTATTTGGGGATTTACACAAGACTTCAGTGGCATACAGACCTTGAAATGTTTCTTTGTAGAAAGAAGTCAGTGAACAGAACTGCAAGGAATTACATCCTATCCTCTTCTATTCTCTTTTCCTTTTCCTCCTCTCGCTCTTCTTTTATTCAGTGCAACCGCTATGCTAAGTGGTGGAGAACTGAATTTGATCACATCCTGAATAACAGGAGAGGACATAGAATAGCACAGAGATGGAGCTAAGGGTACAGCCTGCTGCTGTACTATTGTAGCCAAATGTTTCTCAGTGGGGTCTGGATGGATGCTATGCTGGCCAGTCAAACTGGAGCTTGTCTGGTTTACCACAGCTAAAGTTCAACTGTTTTGAGCAAAACTGGAGACATTTTACTGATCAAACACGTATTTCAAAAAGAGGACCAAGCTTCAGGTGGTTTCTACCATTCAAAACAGCACTAAAGAGGATTGGAAAAGAAGTGAAGATAAAGTGGCTCAAAAACCAACTCTGAAGGCAGGAGTTTTTAACAGTTTCAGCTTTTAGGCCTTATCTACTATTCCTGCTTGCATACATCCTTGTAAGAAACAATACTCCTTATCTCTTTCTTAGCAGTTTCAGAGATAAATGCATCTCCCCAGCAGGACAAGTACAAGTTAAGTGCTGTTCAACATGATTAAGGAAGGAAGAACTGCAAAACAAGAAGATCAAATCACTCTTTTCCCCAGTGTCTCATAGCAACAGAAACACCAAGATTTACTCTTCAATTTTCAAGCAGAGCAGTAATAGATACTTACACCTGAAACTGAGAGATCAGTCCTATTTCTGCAGCCATTAATTGGTTTTAAGTTCTGTGGCCAAATAATCCTTTTAAATGATTTGTTTTCTCCCCTTTAAATGACCAATAGACTCATGCTGTTTAGATTTATTTGCTATGATGGTCCTTTCCAGTGCTTGTTAACTTTTTACTTTTTAAAGCAGTCTGGGTATGTTTGCACTTACAAGCTCTCTAAGCTTTAAAAAAAGATCTTGTTCTCTTGGTGTTATTAGCAGGCCAGAAGTAAGAGTTTCACGACTCCATTTAAAATTCACATTTTGTAGCTACCTTCTAATGTCCTAGGCCCTTTTGCTTCCATAAGAAATAATAAAATTGTAGGGTGACATTAAGAAACAACCATGAAACAAAAGTGTGTTTTACTCCATTAGTCACAGGCTGCGCACCAGCCAGCTGTCTGTGCTAAAAATATGCCACAGTTAAAGATTTGGTAAATTAAATACACTGCAGCAGACAGCTTCTCTCAGGTGGGAACACGCCTCCTTCCCATTTCCAGTAACTACATAATGAGGCTCAGAAGAAGAGTGTTTTAACCCAGAAGACTGATCCCTGCCTTTACCCACAAGATTTGCTCCTGTGTGACAGCCAGTACAGTAACCACTTTCACAAGCAGATCACAAAGTGCTTGTACAATGTCTTAACAGGCCAAAGACAGGAGCCACATAATGAAGTATATGTTTACCATCTTCAGCCAGTTCATGCAAACCAGATACCTGGTCTATTACATGTGGGTGCTTCCTACATACTGATGGACATACCAAACCTACCCTCCAAGGTGCTAAGAGAGAATGAAGAAAATATTATGCATTTCTTGGCAGTTCCTCTCATTCAACCCTCTGGACAAAAAAAGAAAGGATTACTAAATACCTACCGCACTGCAAAGAATATTTAGTCCACTGCTAAGATTTAACCTGCTCAATAATTTTAAAGAAGTCAATTGACAATAACTTTATCATATTAATACGTGTACACTGGTTTTGTTTAGGTAACACAATACAAGCTAGCAAAGTAACAAATTCATAACACCAGTATATATGAACAGATTCCCATTGAAATCACTGAGGGAATTGCTTCAGTAAAGTTCCAAATTAAGTCCTCCTTCTCAGTTGCAATTATGGTGTAAACATTTATTTTTAAAAAGAAAGGAAAATACAAAGGAAAAATTAAATCCCTGCTTAGCAACAAACACTCTCTGAGGGGATTTCAAACTACTCATTCAGTTCACTTTGCTGTGATCACAGTAACACATTATACTAAACCCAAAATTGCAATAAGTAAGAATTATTACTTCCACTTCTCCTTTTTTATCATGTCTTTAAATGAAAAATAAGCAGATGAAATGCAAACAGAAACCACTCTCATGAATGGGGAAACTTCCAAGTGCTGCAAAGAGCCCATCTTTTCCTGTAACTTGTACGGTCCCACAGAAACAAAATGGCGAGACCCAATCATATGCATTATATTAATACAAATTATACAGTAAGGTAAAGAAAACAGGAATATCATCCTTACATATCGAGATGGCTCTTCCTTGTTTTGGTCATTCATATCAGTGGGAATGATCCGAGTGGCCATTGGTCCCCTGGCAAATGGTTTTGGTAACTGGCCTCTGAATTCTGAGAGGATAAACTGGAGCTGCCAACTGCAGAGAACAGGGTCAGAAAGCCCAGCAGGAAAATGCAGGAGCTAACAAAATTTTGTGTTGAGAAAACTAAAAGCATAATGAAGGCCATTTCATTCCTGAAGGTAGGCAGACCTGCTAGAGGCGCAGCCACACTACAAATTTTCAGTAACTTGTCACCAACATGGTCTGATGACAACAAACTTCAGAACCCTTTGTTTTGATTAGACTGGTGTCATCAGATACACAAGGTCTTGAAGGTTACTCCCATAAATAATTCTTATGAGAAACACCCCTTCTTATGAATCTCACCAAATTGTACCTTTTACATTACATGACTTACTTATCTGGCAGGAGAAAGCTGCTTGGAAATCTGTGCCACTCCTTTCCCACACAGACATTAACTGGTCTCCCCTCTGGCACAGTGTGAATGCTTGGGTCAGAAGCAATCCTGTGAAATTCTGGGTAGAGATCCAGAGGCCCATGGTAGCCTATGGAAGGCACAAAGTTTAAATAAAGGTAAAGAAACAGGTGATATTTACATGACTACTTTTGAAAGACTACAACAAATTGCTCAGGCGTAACTTTTCAACTGACAATTTCTTAAATAAATTAATTGCTCCATGCTAAAAAGTAGGTGGATTCCAAAGCTCCCCCTCAATTTAGCAGTGCTTATACCCTACCACCCTTATTCACATTCTCCTGTCCTGTCAATGGCTACCATCAAGCAAAAAAATACTGATGAGATGAGAAGGTTCACTGCATGGCTTTGATTCAAGAAAGTACTTAAGGACCCTATCTAATCCATCTACATTAACGACATATGCACCTAATTACAAGTTTTAAATGGAAAACTGCTTTTTTGAGTGGGATCATGCTTGAAAATTAAAGTATCTGCTCTGACACCAGTCTGGATACAGGTTTTGTACCAGTATAGTTGCACTGGCTGAAGGTAAAAGGCAGCAGATTTTTCACTAATAAAATTCTAGTAATTCATTCATATGCACATAATACATACATACATTCTTACATACATACATATACATACATACAAATATGCATATACACAGACACATATGCAATCATTCATTAATGGTGACCATTAAAACTTACTCCTTTCCCTCAAACAATGACATCCAAGATTACAAGATTCCTTATCTCTACTGTGCTGCTACAATCAAAGCAACACAACTTTGGCAGGCCTTAAGATCTCCCAAGACCAATACTCAAGGAAGCACAGAACAAATCTAATTTACCAACCTCTGAATAAGGCAACAGAGCGTGATAATGACAAAAGGCCAAAGAGAAAGACAGTCCCCAGAGCCAACCAGTTGGAGGAGACTGTGTAGTGTTCCAGGCGGTAGCGCTGGAATATGAAGTGGTAACATTTCTGAGGAAAGATTAAACAAAGAGAGAGCATAAAATTACTTCAACTGTGGTATCTTCAGCAAAATTTCAGCAGTGCCTGCACCTCCCACCAGATCTTTGATCTTCATACTAAATACTGGACAAAATGTTATCAAACTGTTAAAATATGCAGGCCAGAAATATACCACAGATTTTCCTAAAGCCATATTTGGCAAAGGTCCTAAATCACCACCCTCAGTGAATGTTTTGACAGCATGTAGCAATTCTCAGTCAGAGCCATGAAATTGTTGACACTACAGAGCTTGATCTTTTACAAATGTATAGACTGAAACTCATCTGAGGTGCTCCATCTTAGCACTGCAAAGCATCAGCGGTGATGGAAGATCAACGTCAGAATAGCAACTGACCAGAGAAACAGTTAGAGTGATTTGCGGGATGCAGGAAATGATGGGGATCCCAGGACAAAATAGCTATCAGTGGTGCATAGCAGGACAGAGGAGTAATAGCAGAATGAGGCCACACAGCTGGAAGAAGCTCAAACGGACTAGTAACTGCATTCCTGCACCTCTTTAACAGAGGGAAGATGAATAATAGTCAGCTTTGGAAAGATCTGTATCAATCTACATCAGTGCTTTATTCTGTGAAGTGTTACTAAATATCCAATTTTTGGCTCTTTCAAATGTCCAATGCATTTTCCCAATGCCTAACAAGATCACTTTTCCTTTTGCAAATTAACAAAGGATTCTTACTAGAATTCAACAAAATGTATTTCCTACATACACACATTCCTACCACTTAAAGCTTGCTTAACAGCAGACAAAGGAGGCACAATGTTATAACAAGTTACTAATCCTCGTGACATTTCTTGGATGTTGTTTTGCATTGACATTACAGCACCACTTTTCCTCACCAGAAATTCCCACTTAGGATGAGAGAACAACTTGAAGTCATCATGAAATAATTAGTGGCAAGGAAATCTTCTCAACCATTTATCACTTCACTTCTGATCACCTTATAAAGCCACGAAATTTGATCTTTTTCTGCTGGGCTGTTAAGCAGTCTGCGCTGAAGTTCAAGATTATTAGATGAGCTCATTCTGTATGACATTTGGGAGGGAAATCCCAAACATTTTTGCTTTTACATCACATCTTACAGAGGACTAATAGTTTCCCACATATTCTCAATCAACCTGCAGAGGAAGGTTATGGTTCAGCTTGTAAGATCAGCAAGACACACAGTATTAGAACAGCTGTGCCTTTTGCTTCCAGAGTCTGAACACCTATCTGTTACACATGGTTCAAAAATAAAACTGTACCAGGCTAACATACTAAAGACAATATTCAAAAGTTATACATAGGACAGTCCTGAACTATGTAATCACTACAGACTGTGTCACAGACACAAATATTCTGCAGATTGCTCCCTTACTTTAGGAAGCAATGTTAAAGCAGTCAGCTAACAGTTAAGCTTCCTAAAGGTATGAGCTCATTAAAAAAACATGTTCCACTTAAACTTACCTGAAGAGCAGAGAGACCAACAGCACCGCACAGGCAGATGAGGGGATAGATGGGAAAGAGAAACCTTTCTTCTTTGTGGGGCTGACTGAAGAAAATCATGATCCAAATGTACATAGGAGCTAGTGTCAGCCAGTAGGGACGGCCCAGATTCTGAACTGAAAGAAACAAACACTCAGCAAAGTAGTAATGTAAGAATGAGGGGTTTATCCTCATTCTCACAATCAAAATTCCCTTTTTCAGACCCAAACCATTGCCTTCAGACACAAACACACCATGTTCTGAGCAGCTGTGTGCTAAAATCCAGGTAACATGACAAAGAGTCAGTACAGAATTTGACCGAAGGATTTTCATAGATTGCTACAATACTAACAATTTCAACAGACTTCAGAAAACCAAAAGCAGAAAATAAGGGACTGTGCTACTGAATTCAAGCAAAAGACACAACCCATCAAGAATTTACATGTCTAAACAGGCAGCCAGAAATACTAGATTTCCTGCTGTATATTATGCTGCACATGAAAAGATCAGATAGGATCTCCTCTGAACCTACCCTTCCACCTCCAAATGGCTGTTTAGTGACTGAAATTTCCACAAACTCCATTGCTTCATTACAAAAATAACAGCATGAGAGGTCTCAGAGGCACCTTCTGCTTAACAGAGGAAATAACTGATTCAAAAATAACAACAATTACCCTGAATTTCAGTCACACTGAGGAGGGTTCTACAGCGCCTGACAATTTTCAGTCCCTTTTCTGCCCCCTTGGTACTCCCAACAGAAGAGTTAAACAATTAAGCTAACAGCATTTCACAGACAATAAGAACAAAGCACTTGGCAGAATCACTCCTGCTGCTAAGTACAAGAACACCAAGTGAACAGCAGGAAACCCTGCATTTACAGGATCTCCTATTGAGCTTTTACTGGTTTCTGACAGTATGTCCGTTATATCCAAGGAACAGATATAAGCAATATACCCGTTAACGTACATTTTCAGCAAGGATTATAATGCTTTTGTTTCTTGTATTCAGTAAAAAAATGAGAGTGAAGCACTAACTGGACTGATGAAGCTGGAGGCTGATGCTGACAATGAATCTTCCCTAGGAAAACAGTGAGGAAGAATTTACACTTCTTCAACACCTTTTTCTTCTCTAGAGTCAATTGCCAAATGTCATGTATTTAAACTGAAGGCATTTTATTTAAGAGACAACTCAACGTGAAGTAGGGAATATTCTGGTTCCTTTTTTCTCTCCTCTCAGTATATCCACACCTGTGGGGAGGCTTCCCAAAGCAAGTGATATCAAGGCTGTCCTGACAGAGCTTAAGTCCTGTAAGTTGAAGAGTGCTGCTCCCAACACGGGCAGGAGCAGCAGAGACCAGAGGATGCCTCTTTGTAGGCTCTGCCCCGACAATCACAAAGGAAATAACAACTCTGTTCTCTCAAACTGCTGCTAAAAATCATTATGGTAGTGGTATTAAAAAATAGCAACAGAAGAGGCAGTTAAGAGGTTCCCCAAATAATTCCAAAGATTACCATTTTCAGTGGCAGATAAGATGGAAACAACAATGGGTAGATAGTTTCCTTCTCCCTTAAGATTTTTGATGGGGTTGTTTCTAATGCATTTGCATGTATGGCTGAAGGTTATGTACCATACAGCTTGCTAAGCTTATTCTGGGTATGGATAGTTCAGCCTTGATAACACACTGTTCTTCCTGAGTTGGAAGCAGAGAACACAGGAATCATCCTTAAAAAGAAAAATGTTTTTACCCTTTTGCAGACAACACGTAAGTAGATGCATCTCACTGTGCATTCTTTCTACAGAGCAACTCCAAATGGAGTCAACATTGGACTGAATAATAAACACTAGGAACTTTCCTATTACTCCAAAAACTTTCTATGAACCTAGATTCACCTCCAATAAAGCAAAGCTGCTCTTTGGTAGGAAATCTCTCCCTTTAGCAACAAGGCTGAGATCTGGGCTGTCTGTGCTTGGCTCTTCCAGCTGTCTTGCACTCACCATGAAATTTCTGAAGCAGACACTCCATGAGATAAGTCAATGGCAGCACAAGCAGCGCCAAAATAAATGCCACATTGAAATTCAGAAAGCCATTGATGAAATAGAAGGACCAGGGTTCTGTTCCTAAAGGATGAGAAAAGCAAATGAGTTTTTAGATACAAACATGCATGAGATCTAGGTGTAACAGCAGCTTCATTCCTAACCTGCCTCACACAAGCTGAGATAATCAGCAGCAGACATCAATTCTCCCCATTGCAAGCATAGTGGAACCAAAGAATAGAAAGGGTGTGGACAGAACATCTTGCTGCTGGACCGAGGATGCAGCCCCATGGAATAAGCCTGAGCCATCTCTAAGCAGTCTCATTGTTCTGCCCTTTACCCATAGAACTGCCATAACAGTGGCAGAAGAGTTAGTCAACAGCCATACAAAGACACCAGAGTATCTCACAATCATGGCTGCCCACAAAACCTCATTGCCTTCCCTTTCAGAAATCACTATTCTTTTCTTCCTCTTTCACTGGGTCATAGTCATTATCACACCTGCTGCTCACGAATCACAGGTCACTCTAACAGTCAGCCTTGCCCAGCAGAGTTCTGTGACACAGAACTCACCCTTGCATTAAGAAAGGCTACACAGCAAGAAATTGGAGGCAGAAACCTGTAAAACTAGGAAATTTGATTCCAAATTAATTCTTTCTAATAGCAGAGAAGTAACAGAGGAATAATACAAAAAAAACACAGTGATAATAAGGGATCATTATAATTCTGGAATGATGACGTATGCTCCTTGTTGGAGACAGAAAATGTACTAAAAAGAACAAGAGAAAGAGTTCACGCTCACACTTCACCCCAGTGAAGACTCTGCCACTAAAGTTCATTCAGATGCTAGTTTTGGTACCTCCTTAGAACCAACACTATTTAAAATATCCCTGTTTCAATTAGTTCTTACAGTGTAGTTTCAAACAGAAGCAAGCCAACTGTGCCTCCTAACATGAATACTTGAGTATTTGTTGCAAGCTTCAAATGATATAAATTGAAAGGAATTCCACAGTCCAACTGTCATTTATTTGGACTCTTAATTCAGGATGCTTAAAGTCCTGAACAATAAGGAACGCCAGTTCCTCTCACACATTTTCCACTCTCTCAGTGTGATTAGCTCAATCAGTCAGTAAATGACACACGGGGGCTTTAATCACAGCACTGTTGTGACATGCGTCACATGCCACAGCAATTTCCTGCAATCAGAGCCACTTAAATAGGGTCCATGTTGAAATTAATCAGACAACTGAAAAGCAGCAAGGAAAACCTGAAACCTTTGGAGCTCCTACAGCTAAGTATGATTAGAAGCTGCACTAGTAATTTCAGAAGCATGTCGTTGGAGTTACTAAGGCCAAGTCCAAGCAACACAGGTTCATTTAGGAAACCTTTAACTATTAGCACTGAAAGCAAACAGCAATTACAGATTTGGATTTTGAGATTAGGGGGCATTCCTTCCAATTGCCACTTAATTCTTTCAAGTCCCACAAGAACAAAATCCTCAGCCTGTGAAAGGCTGAATATGGAGTACTGTAGATTGAAAGATCATGCCAAATGATGGACATGACAGTTATCTGTATGACAACATTCTAATAGTAACAATGACCCTTCCCCCTTCTCTAGACTTTGTTGGGCACTCTCCATATTTAAGGACTGCAATTCTAAATAATCACTGTGATAGATCTTGAACACATACAGAAATCATATCATTTTAGGACTAAAGCATACTATCCTTCGTAGAGATCAGGGCTGCTGACTGTGATATATCTGTGAGGGAAAACCCAAGGCAGTCTGGGCTATCACACTGTAAGTCTCTCAGTGGACATTTAGAAAACGTGTGTGCAAAGGAGGCTTTGTTTTCTTCCCAGCCCTGCTGCCTCCACAGATTCTCTTCTGAGACATTAACGCAGGTTTTCAAAGACTTACAGCAGGTTAACACGGTTCGGCCACTCTAGTAACTATTTCAGTGGAACGCCAAGGCCACTCCCTATATGGAAAAAAAAAGGACTAGATTTGGATTCTGTAGCCTGCTTCCCCACTCCCACTGCTATGAACCACAGCCAGTTTATCATAGAAGATGCCAGAATGAGATAGAAAGCTTCTGAAACTGTCACAAACTGTTAACCCTCCAGTGTTCTCTGGCTACAGTTAAGCTGCACAGCCAAGTCCCAAATCTTTAAAGGATTGTACTAAAGACCATTCTGTCACCCTTCCACCTGCCCTGGCTGCTACAGCAAGTAAAGGAAATGAACTATGGCTTTCTCTAGTGTGCTCCCTGATTTGGTAGCCTGGGACTCAGCAATGACGGACACTTCATGGAGCACACCTCCTCCACAATCCAGATACATCCTTAAAGGCCCTGAGGCATCCTGAGGGACTCTGCTAATAAAGAGGTCAGGCGGTCTGAAGCACAGCTTTAACAAAAAGGCTACTTTCCCACTTTCTCAGGGTTTTTTTCAGTGTGACTGAACTGCCCTTAAGAATTTAGCACTAGAACCTCCCTCTCCAATGAGCAGTTTTCTTCTCTGGATGAGGAAAACAAACAAAGAGAAGAACAGTGCACACAGGCAAATTAAATAATCCACAGACACCAGGCAGAAAGCAGTAGGCTTGGTCGCTGTGATGACTCACCCATTCAGAGGCATTCAGTCTCAATGCCTCCCAGGGCAAAAATGCTTTTATTCTTCTTATCCACAACGACTCAGAGTGATCTGAGAAAGAACTGCAATGCAAAACAAAAAAAAAAAAAAAAAAAGAGCAACCCCACTGCAAGAAGCCCTGGTCCAGAACAATGTCCTTCAAGCCGGGAGGGACACTAAAGAGCTGTCCATGCACAGTACTGTTGGGAACATGCTTCCACAGCATCACCCTCAGACCATGACAGAAGATTTAACTTCTTGCAAGTATGCCACATGCTAGAGCTGAGCAGATCGGGGCTGTAAGCAACACTGATGAAACAAGTGGGAAGAACTGTGGCCCAGTCAGGTCATGGCACTAAGGCTCCATGGGGATAACCAACTGTCAGACTCTGAGCCCGAAACCAGTTTGAACTTTGTGCTCTGTGTCAGGCTCTGGAATACTTCTAGAAATGAAACTCACACACAAGTTCATAGAACTTTACAAAGCACTATGCTGCAGCTTGACCACAGCAATGGTGAGGGCACTCAGGACAAAGAAGAGGAGCTGCAGCTATGGGCTTAAACTATGGTGCCCCACCCTGTGTTTGTCACAGGCTAGAAACCTGCATGCAGGCAGGAACTGTAGCTCAGCTGTTAAGCAGGAGCTAAGACACAATAATTTGATCATGAGTCACAACCCTCATTCTAAGTAAGCTTGATTCAGTGCAAGCATAATAGTCTACTTTCTGCAATTCACTTATTTTCACTCTGTTTAAGAACCAGGACTCAACAGAACAAGATGTCAAATAAATAAGCTCCAGTACCTTCCCACCAAAGCTGAACAAAGCTTTCCAAAGTTCCATCACGCTGCAAGTCATAGCCAAGGCTGATTACAGGAAGTGGGACCAAACTTTGGTCATAAATTATGCATTCTTAGAAGAAATGCACACAGAAATACCCCAAAGCCTCAGAATCAGGCTTAGGGATATAGGCTTAGAAGCTACTTCCCTTTGCTGGAGAAACCTAATCACCCCTGGGAAATATTTATTGCACAGACTGTATTTATCTTGAAGTGTGTTGCTAAAGAAAAAACAAACAAACAAAAAAATCTTGCCTCCAGAATGCAGACAAAAGGAAAACTACTGTGGTGCTTACATTGAACATGATGCAGATTGATGACTCTACAACCTCCAGCAGCTCCTGCTCTCACGTGAAGGTTGGGAAATCCCAGCTCCAAAGCCAAAAGGGATTGGCCAGACTCTCATCTCCCCTGGTAGTGTTATTTCTCCCAAGTGTTTCGAAGCACTCTAAACACACAGCACTGTCCTGGCCGCATTGCATTAAAGAGCGATTTCAAGCAAGCTCTTTTACTAGCCTGAGGATGTTATATGAATGTCACTATGAATAAAACACTTCAGAATAGATTGGTCCTTGGGGGCTTCTGGAAGCAACTCATGCACCACTGAGGAAAAGGTCAAGCAGAAGCCCATGCCAAAACCTATCACAGACAAAGCCTGGAGTTTACTTATAGAAAATTCACAGCAACTGACTTCAGAGCCTTCCTGCAGAGATGAAGAAACACAGCAAAGCAGCTGTTACCCTGCTGTGTCACAGCACAAGTAACAAATCACCACTCAGCACCACCCAAAGCAGCCCTGCAAATGAACCAGCAAATATGGCCTGGAGGACACTGCAGCCTTGCTGCTAACCTCTGCTGAATCCCTCCTAGAATATCTCAACAGGGCTGAAACAGATGACACAAGGATCCTGCACCCTAAGCTCCCTGAAGTCTCTGCCAACCTCTCTGAAGCCCTGCTAGAAATATAATACTTTTCTGCTTTTCAGCTCCAGAAATAACATGATATGAAAAACCTAGTGCAGTGGCAGCTCCCAGACAAACAACACAGCACTGCCATCAAGGTTTAGAAGCTAATGGCCATTTAGGATACTAGCAGTTAAAGAGTTACGGATTCGGCACTGTTACCCACTTTCCCAAGGATCTGCACCATGACTGTGAGGAGCAGACAAGAACTCAGTCAAAGCTGACAAACACACACACGTACTGCTTGCGCCCACAGCACTGGCATAACATCCAGGCATGTTTGCTACTACAGTTCCCCGCTGTGACTCTAAGACATCTCACGACGGTTTACAGAACTTGAGGGCAAACAAAAGCATCTCAACAGCGCGCAAAAATCCGACAACGGCCTGCGGATTCCCAGCTCGAGAGAGACATCCTGTGGCGAAAAGCTGGAACTGCATTCCCATAGAGCTTGGCGGCTGCTTTTGCTTTAAGAGTTCACCAGAAAAAGGATCGGCAATCAAGACCTGATGGGTCAAGGTAGCAACACAGTAGCAAGAAAACCGCCTGTTCCCTTCATGCGTTGTGGTCTTAAACTCACCATAGAGATCAGGTCCGTGAGAGGTGAAAACATTGTATAAAACAATGTTGAGAGGCGCAACTACCAGCTTCCCATAGTAATAACTGTCCACAACTACCAAGGGCACCTGAAAGAAAGGATCTATTATTTCAAGTGCCAAAAGCTTTTGGCCAGACTGTGCAAAAACTCCATGTGATTTTCTTAACAGAACCCACCTTTTCTATTGCAAGCCAAATCCACTCCCTCTCTGCATTGTTGCAGGCACTTACCAAAAACAGGATCAATGACACCACACACCAGTTGAGGAAACTTTTCCACCTCTGCTTCAGTATCAAGAAATCAAAGGCAATAGGAAGCCTGAAAGAGAGACCGGCTATCAACTGAAGACACTGTCGTCCCCCACAGCAGGTTTTTCTACCCCTTCAAAGCAAGTGGGAAAGTAGCTGGAAAATAACCATAACTTCACTGGGCTCTGCTTCTACTCAATACTCCAGTCATCCAACTCAGGTTTCACTCTCAGCATATTAGGATAAGGAAATCGTCCCAGCCTAGGTCTTTCAAAAGCAAAGAAATCAGGCTATGGAAGCCTGCAGCAATGATCCTGGACTAGGCTTGGCAGCTTGGTCCCTGCTAGTTTCTTCCTCTGGCCCCTACCTTCTCCCCAACCAGGCAATAAACACGCACAAAGCACAAACTTCTGAACCCTTCTCTCCTTACCCAAGAGCTGCACTGAAGGGCCAGCCGAGAAGGGCTCCAGCAGCCACCCCCAGCACAGCTACAGAGGTCTTGTCCATATACCAGCCAGTCATGGCAATCACTGTGGTGTACATGCAGAAACTGCTGGGGAGAAAAGCTGCAACATAAAGAAAAAGTAGGGTCAGCACAGCTTTCTCACAGTGGAAGAACTGCACAAGGCCAAGATAAGACTAATAATCATTCTACTGGAATAGGGATGCTGTACTGGACACGTTCATTTAAGTGAAAGCAAAACCAAAAGAGGATTCTTTTTATTGTTGTGCCAAGACAAGAAATACTTCCTTTAAGTATGAAGGCCTCTTTCCTTGGTTGCAATCGGCAGGGTTAACCGACAGCACCCACAGTTACCACCTGTAACACTTCCTGTACCCTCCATATTCTGATGGGTTAACAAAAGAATGAAATGAACCTGCTCAAGTGGCAGCAAATGTGAGCTGACTGGATACAGACTCTGAAACAACTGAGCAGAGACTGGTGAGAAGTGAAGAATGAGACCCCTGACACTGCAAAACCAAAGAGAAAGTCCTTTCTCCACTCACCATAATCAGAAAAAGGGTAAAATAGGAGATAACAGCATTCCTAAGGTGTGGTACTTCCCTTTAAGTTTCTGTGTGCACACAATATAAAAAACTTTGCTCAAAGTCTCCCTTTGCACCTTCCTCAATACCTTCAGGAGCTGTTTTATAAGTTTTATAGTGGTTGGCTAGGCAAATGTGTACAACCAGCCAGGGGGACAGGACACATGAGCAAACAACAATGCTAAAATATGACCCTCCAAGTACCTCTTTAAAAGGCAAGCCCCATCCCAGAGAAACTGGAAGCAGCAATAAAAACAAACATGCCCTAGAAACTGAAAGATACAAGAGCATGGTGCATGGAACATAATTTGAATCAATACCTATTCTGTCATCGCACTTGCCAAAGAAATACATGCAGCAGAACACAGTAAACAATTGCTATTTTAGTGATGTGGATCTTATCTTTGGACCTGGCTTTTATTTCTATGGACAAAGTAATGGTTAGTGTTTTTGCTAAGCACTCTTACCTGCAGATGAGCAAAACATCCCAGTGCTGAGTACCAAGAAGGCCAACATCAGCCTGCTCACATGTAGCCCAAACTTCTTGCACACAGCCCTGAAGAAGCAAGAGAGAATTAGACAGGCCAAAAATATCCTCAGTACATAAACAATCAGTATCCAGTGCATGCAGAACCACAAACAATCCATGGAGTATCCTGACACCTTTATGGTGGGTGAGTCTCATTAGTCAGCCACTGAAGGCAACCTGAAGAGCAGCATGACTGTCTCTGGCCTGTGATTTCAGATCCTCATCAATTACACTAGCGCAAAACTCAAGAAGACACTTGATTTATACCAGTGTCAGTTGCGTTTGTACAAATCTCAGGAACTTAGGGAGCCTGCATTGCTGTAACAGCACCAGTCTAAGATTCTCACCCCTCACAAAATCCCAGTGTGCAAAAAGCCACAGCTCACATTCTAAAAACCACTGCAAACAGAAAAATCATGTAAGCTAATAGCTAGAAAGCCACAAATGAAGAAGCATCAGGTAAAACTAAAAATCCAGCTTAGACAAGATAATTATAAGTTCAGGCTTCTGCTTTTAGTGGATGTAAATACCATTAGCAAATACATTACAGACAGCAACAACCAAAACTAGATTTCACTATGATAAGCAAAGACAGCACCAGTGTCTCCCCCAGCACAAGTTGGTTTACAACACACCCACCCTGCTTGCTGGTATCAGTGAGAAAAGGAGTGTAGTCAACAAATTGCTGGAATGGAGATGTGGGTGGCAGATCTGAGAATATCATTTTGTCCTAACAGTGGAATTCAGACCAATACCTCATTAAGTTATCATGCAAATATATTTCAAAGGTTCACTGTGAGGTAGCCCAATTTACCAGACACATCTACACATGAGCTTCAGAGTATATTTCCCGTGGCAATAACTGAACGTGTTGCACTACTCCAAAGCATTCCCTATAGACAGCTTTTAACACTCACTTGTAGAAGTAGAGTTCACAAACACAGCTCAGGAAGGCCAGGAAGCATCGAAGAAAGTAGAAGACAAGGACCTAGAAAACATACTCGGAGTCTGAGGAAGGTTTGCAATAAAGCTCATGCATCTCATTATAACAAGTTTTTTGCAAGTGTGGCAGTTGTCAGAGAGCCTGTTCTTGGGAGACCTAAATCCCAACTCCAAGGGATGCTGAAGATCCTGCCAGCTCAAGGTCTAGCCCTCGAACACTGAAGTCCTTTACAACACAGAAAGTGAACACAGTGCATTGAACCTACAGAACTACCCCCTTTTGTTTCTGTTGCGCAGAAATATGTCAAGTATGGCAATGAATACTCAAACATTTTGGTATTTGGTGCCTTTTTTACATTTCTATGAGTTCAGTTTGCAATATTTCTTGCAAAATAGTTATTTATTATTATAGCATATTGGAAAGACAAGCAAACAAACAAACAGTCATTGATAACTAGCATGAAAAATAATTCAGGCTTCTAAAGCATGAGGGTGAAACTCACAAGAGTGGACGGGAGCAAATGACTGCCAGCTAACCATTCCCAGACTTGCACACACTCAAAAAGCCAAGAGTAAGCAGCCCATCTGAGACAGCTTCTCAACAAAATTCTAGCCCTAAGGAATTTTCCTGCAACTTCCCAATCACTTTTCCTTGGATCCCACTGAGTCAGTTTACAAAGCCTTGCAAATTATTACAGGAAGGGAGATATTTGTAAACAAATGGGTGTTTTGTAAATCCTAGTCCTTTTCACTCCAACAACAAACAACACACCTGTTTAACACAGCCTAAAGGCACGTTTATTCATTCCAAAAATAAGCTTTCACACGGCTGACTTACCTTATTGGTTTGTAGAACTTTAGCATGGAACAAGGCTGGTAAGGCATGAAGCCACAGGTAAGCATAGGAGCGGATGGCATAGGCTGGAGAGTATTCCCATGTCTGAAACCCCTTTCCGTAAACGAGGTAGTGCGTCTACAATTCAAATTAAATAAATAAGTACGCATCACACAGAGCAGATAGCTTTGCATTTCTCATCTCTGAATCCCAGAATAAGCAAATTTCTCTTTGAAACACACAGATTAGCACAAGGTTCAAGATAAACCTGTGTTTGCACAGGCCAACTACAAATTCCCAAGTATCTCGGAAATGAGAAAGCCACTTACTGGTTCCCAATAGTTAAAGGTCTCATCGCAGTCAGAGATGTTGCTTAAGAGAGCTGCACAGAACCTGGCTGAAATGAGACACTTAAAAGCCGTTGATCCTTCAGGAGCCCAAACTTGTCCTGCTTTGCTCCCAGATGATCTAGTCCAAAGAGAAAAGCACAGATGCACACCCAGCATAACCACACACATAACCCATACACAACCAGCTCAAGACTAACAGTGTGACACTACGCAAAGAACGGACAAGCGTATCTGCGCGTCTGTCACTAAAACAGGAATGAGGCTTTCACTCCTTTCTTTGGGGGATGCCGGTCCTCTCCCAAGGAAGCACCATCTTCCACCCCACACCATAACGGAACAAGGGCCCTGGGTGCTCAACCCACCGCAGCAGGCCAGCCCCCAGGACGTGTCCTTCTCCCACCAGGGCCACGCAGGGCTACCACAGCCGGAGAAAGAACTCCACCTACAGGACGCCGGGGAGACCCCATTCGCACCGCACACACCGAGCCGGCTGCGCGCCCACCAACCGCTGCAGGGGGCTCGCTCCGGGCTGTGGGCACTCGCGGGACGCAAAGACGAGGAAATACCGGTCGGGGGCTCGCAGCAGACCCGACCCCGCAGGCGCCTGGGGCTGGGGCTGCCGCCGCGCGCACCGCCCGGCTGCGGGGACACGCGCCCGGCACCCTCCGCGTCCCGACCCCGCCTC
>JANRGW010039466.1:19096-64920 GCA_024733675.1 Psilopsiagon aymara | reverse complement strand
AGTTTAGATTGGATATGAGGAAGAAGTTCTTTACTGTGAGGGTGGTGAGGCACTGGAATGGGTTGCCCAGGGAAGTTCTGAATGCTCCATCACTGACAGTGTTCAAGGCCAGGTTGGATGGGTTCTTGGGTGACATGGTTTAGTGGGAGGTGTCCCTGCCTATGACAGGGGAGTTGGAATTAGAAGGTACCTTCCAACCCTAACTATTCTATGATCCTATGATTCTTTTCTGGTCTTGATACTATATTCTAGAGTCAAATACATCAGTCCAGAGAATCAACCAACCAGGTAATATTATATAGCTCATATTGACTAGGGCAGGAACATTTTGTACTGTATTCAGGCTGGTTTAAATTGTGAAAATATGCACGTAGAGTTTTATGGAGCTTTTGCTGAGCAATGTTTGGGAGCAGAACTGGAAAGCTTGGAAGTTTGTCTTGAATTTATTTCTTGCATGTTTGTTGGATAGTTTTACATTATTTTGTGTCACAACATAACAGAATTGGTGTATCTTTATTTTCAGCTCTTGGCAGAGAATTGAAATTTAGTGGCGGTTAAAATATTTTAGCAGTAGCTGCCCCAAAAAATGTTTGAAAGAGAATTATTTAAACATCATTTTATTTCAGCAATGGCCATAATGTTCCATCTTTGTTGGTGTTCAAGGCCAGCTTGGACAGAGCCTTTGGGTGGCATGGTTTAGTGGGAGGCATCCCTGCCCATGGCAGAAGGGTTGGAACTGGGTGATCTTAAGGTCCTTTCCAGCCCTAACTATTCTATGGTTCTATGATTCTATGAATATTTTGTAGATGCATATACCAATATTAAAGTGCAAGAGAAATGTGGTATTCTGAAACTCATAATCTTTGGATGTATCTGTTGTCAGTCTGTATTGGGAAGAAGGCAGATGCTGACATATACAGGTATTCTGCAGCCCAGAAATCCAATCATCACACCAGGAATACTGGTTACAAAGAAAATGACAGAAAAAGAGAGAAATTTGAAAGTAAACTTGAATGAGAAAAAACGAAGTCTGGGACAGATGGGAGAGAGACAACAATTACTTTTTATTTGACATTAATATTCACAGTTAGGCAAAACAGACAATGAGAGAACAGTGTGGTATTCCTAGGAGGAATCAGGAGAAGTTCAGCTCTGCATTTGTACCTTTTTATGTCACAGTCGAAGTAGATATTTGCCATATCTCTTTATTTTTTATTAGTGAATAAATGAGTGATGGCTGGATCCTGCCACATTGCTTGCAACGGGTGAACAGCTTTACTGAAGTTAGAGGTACAGAAGCAACACATAGCTCTAATTTGTGCCTGATCTGCTCTGAATGCAGGTTAAATAGGCAAATGTTCTTTCCCCATGTTCTCTCTTCCTTGCTTTTCTCTTGTTACCCATGGTTCTGTCCCTTTGTCTTGTGAGCAAGGCTGGTGTTGAACTGGGTTCATAGAGCAGCAGTGCGGTTTGTGGAGAGCAATGGGGTTTCTGGAGTGTCTTTCCTTGGAATGTTACACGGTAATTACCACAAGACTCAATTGTTTCAGCTGAACTTCACACCTCCCTGATGGATAGCAATTAGTGGTCAACACAGGAATAAAAGGATTAATTTGAATCAAGTAGAGTTTCTCCTATATTCCTTGATGACTGAAAACTGAGAGAGCTAAAATGAAACAGACCTCACTGCGCCTTGACCCAAGCTCTGTCTATTCTGTACCCTAGAAAGAGAAATTTGAAATCTGAAGTTTGAGTGTAAGGACAACATAGAAGAGTGCTGAAGAATCGAAGAGGTTGGCCGCATAGTATCTGTGCCATTATTATTTCTTATGAAATAGTTTTTCTTCATTCTTGCAGTCTTGGTTAACTCACCCATGCTTTTTTGAGTGCTATTACTCTCTTCTGCTCCCAGATTTATGTATTTAGGGGTTTTGAAAGGGGTTTTTTATTGTTGTTGTTTCGCTGGGCTTTTTTTCTTCAGTTGTCCCTTTGGTCTGAAGTTGGGGTGGTTAGGCAAGCAGACATCACTCATCCAGGGAAGGGATGGAAACTGAAGGCTACCGCAAGCTCCATGCATCTTTTTCTCTGCACAATTGTAAATGTATTACCTCCCTACATCCTGTGTCCTAGAGCTCTCAAAAAAAACATGATTCCATCCTTCTTTTTCACCATTCCTTTCTCTGGACCTACACTCTTGCCCCGGGTTTCCTGGCTGTTCCTGGGAGTGCATGGAGAAATGATGCCTACTTGGAGGTTGCTGCGGCTGGGGAGCCAAGTGGGGCGTCCGTGGTGGGACACCTGGCATGGTCCATATTGGCTCTAGGAGGGCTGTGGTTCTTTTGTGTCACAGAGCAGCCCCCATTTCTCCTGTCCTCTCCTTCTGCATGAACCCAAAGTTGGCATTGCAATAGCAAACACAAACAAGTTTTGTCAGCTGTGGCCAGCTGGAAATCTGGCCTTGTACCAGATAACCAGGGTATAACTCAGACCACTTTCCATTCTCCCCTGCCTCCTCCTCCATGAGTCAGTAGCTGCGGGCAGCAGCAAATCTTTCTATAATCTGCCTTCCAGAGCCAGGTAACAATCCAGGTTTCTCATCTTATCTCTCTCCCCCTTGTTCTTGTTCTTTTTTAGGGACAGGTAACGATAATACTACACATCGCATGTCCTCCTTACAGATAGGTAACTAATGATTACCATTACATCTCTGCCAGAACTAGGTAACTGCAGCACTTTTCATTATCTGTCTGTCTTCAAACCAGTAACAGCAGTGCTCTAAATTATGTACCTTTCTTCCCTTTTCTCTGTCAGGCAGGTAATTGTTATGCTCATCTTTATGTGTCTTTCCTGGAGCTGTAATAGTTTTCATTGTATCTCCTTAGAGCTTATTATGGTAATGTTCCTTACTGTATTATATTCCAGAGTCATACGCTGGTATCTTTTAGAGTCACCTCTGTAGTAGTTTGCCTTCTGTATTTCTTACAATTTGGGTAATTAAAATATGTCATTAAGTTAACAGCATTCAGAAGGGTTATGCTTTTCCTCTCAGGAGCTCACTATTGGACTCTCTTGGGGTTAGGAGTGTCCTGTAAAGTGACTTCTGCTCGCTCTTGATCTGAGGCTGGATGGGGCCATTCACCTTCTGTATTTTAGCAGCGAGTTACTGCCAAGCCTCCACAACTGTGCGTTCAGCCATGGAATATGCTGAGAGGGGCTTGGCCTCCCCTGCTACTTGGGCCCCACCTTCAAAAATCAGATTGTCCTACATGTTCTCATCCTCATTTTTGCAAATTGAGATGCTGAGCTGTTCAGAGGAACAGGCTGCTCCTTTACACTGTCTAGCACCATTACTCCTGAGTTTGATGTTGTTCTTCTTTCTTATCTCATCATATAGATCTGCTGTGCATGGGTAACTAAGGCAAGTCTCACAAACTTGGCTATGACTCCTTGAATATTCTTAGGAATTACCTTTCTGGGACTTCAGTGTTTGCTCTTCAGTTTTCGTGTGACAGTACAATGTCTTCTGTAGGCTGTGATGGAGCAGAAATAATAGTGTGTAGTTTAAGTGATTTTCTTCCCTGCAGCATGTACACTGAACAGGTTAATAAGCCAGTAGTTGTTGATCAAGTCATGTAAAATAACTCCAAGCAGCAAGCCCAATTTGAAAATCACTTGATAAACTATTCAGTAAATGCATCTGCATAAATAGCACATGGGAATAAATTGGAACTGGTTTGGTATCAGAAAAGGAGGGCTAAATTTGCAACGTAGTTCAGGGAGTGTAAATCAAATCAAACCACTTTTGTCTCCTGTTCCTGCTTTTATTAGAGAATCAAAATTCAGATCAGTCTCATGAAAACATTTCCTTTTACCTCTTAAATCTCATAAGTAACACTGATTCTACTTACAAGTGAACACCGCCTCGCTGTGTTTGTGCTGCCTGCCCACAACCCCAACATGAAATAGCTGAAATCTAAAATACATCTAAAGAAACCTTGTGTTTGAATTTTGACATAAACTGGAGTAGAAACTGCTTTGAAAAGCAATGTGATGTTGGGGATACAACATACAGAGAACTCATAAACTTCATGGGAAATTAATAGGTATAGCTGAAGTGGGTAATTTCAGGAGTGCAGCCATAGAAGTTGATGCAGACCTGTGAATAACATTACATCCAGGAACGGTGTTATTAAGATTGCCACCTTCTTGACTAGCATGGAAAAAAATCACAGAGGAAATCAATCGGCAGTATTAAGGTCTAATCATGACAAGCCAGTGAAAATGGAGGGCATTCTGCAGCTGGGAAAAAAGCTGCAAAGTTCATTGCAAGAGCTCAGCATTTAGGAGAAGGGCTTCTAGCAAAGCCAATCTAAGTGAAGTTTCCTTCAGCTTAGATGAGAAAGATATGCTGGCAATATTTTTTCATATAAAAGAAAATTGAATTCTTAGCCAGAATAAGGAGGAGGAAAAAAAGTTGGAATCCAGCGTGATTGTGAAATTCCCTCTGTGATAATCTGATCTGGAGACCATCAGCCAGGAGAGGCTTTATCTGTCATTGCCTGACAAGGAGAATTTCCAGAGGAGTCAGCAGAGGTCATTGCTGTCGGCAGCAAAGTCCATCGATTGTCATGAGAGCAGAGCTGGGGTAGTGCTGAGCATCTCCTAATGCAACAGTTTGTACATGAATGTATGTCCTGAGGTATTTGGTGTAAATTGGTGTTGATTTCAGTGTGTGTAAAACCAGCTCCTCATAAAGAGCTTGAAAGTAAGAAATAAGTAGGTGCTGTGCAAAGTATTTCACTTCTCTGTGCCTCTGTTTCTCGACTGAAATGTTTTTACATCTTATTTCCCCATCCGTAAAACAGGTATGTGGGCACTCCTGCCTTTGCCTTGCATACTGAGAGGATGATGGGCAGTGAGAGGCTATCAGATCGCACCGTAACTTTAAATGTTCAATTTATCAAATTGAACCAGGGTATGAGTCCTAATGTGGTATCTGCAATGCAGTTTTGCACAGCCCATCACAGGCTGGTTTTATGCTCCCCAGAAACGCAGGAGACCATGAGCTCACCAGTACTGGCAGTGGTACACAGAACCAAACAAGCAGCTTCCCTCTCTTAGATGAAGTCTTTCTATGTTACATAGCACCCTAAAAAAGCCCCTGCTTAGTACATGTTATGTTGCATTGACTACTTAAAAGAATTATTTCTATCTATCTGCTAATATAAGGAAAAATAAAACTAGCCATTCTGTGTCTCTTAAGGTCTACTGGTTTCAGACAATACCATGCAGCACAGGCAGCTGTAATGGAAACCAGACAGCTTATTGACAAGGAGCTGAAGGATTCCATTTCTGGTAAAAAGAAATAATTTACATTGAGGCATTCCTTTAATTTGTTTCAGTTGATGTCAAATCACTTGATTCTTCAAACAACTGGGAAGCTTTTACAAATTGCTTAATGTGTTCAAGGTAGCTTATGCTTTTGCAAGAGAGCTGCTTTCAGAGAGCTGCAAATACTTACGTTCTGATGGAGGTGGTACTAAACAAAGAAGAGTTACATAAATGCCTTGTAGCATAGGCTTCATGTGTTAGGAATATTAAAAATAACTCCTCAATGCTCACAGGGTCTTATTTCAGTAAAGCGTGCTCCGTTTTCCATCCTGTTATGCATGACTTCAACTACAAAACCATTGTAGAATTGAAATATATCTGAATATCCAATACACAATGCCCCTTGGCAAGACCCATGTGAAAATAAGAGGGCTAAAGAGGGAAAATACATTTAATATTCATATCTGAATTGACTAGATAGTCAATACACTGGCCTGCCTTTTTGCTTAGTCTTCAGATAAGTGTAACTGTTTTGCGTCTGGTTTCAATCAAGCTTCAATGAAGCAGAATACAGAAACCAGCCTATTCCTAAACAGAAGAGGTCCCAAATGTAAACTTGACTTCCCTACATTTGTGATTGGTAAGATCCATAGTCTGGGGCTTTCTGCTATGAGACCAGGCCCAACTTTGAACATGGAAAGGAGGTTCTTGAAGTCAGACTCTCTTAATTCTGCTTTAAAGTTTTATATGAATCCATAGCAAACCTCTTCCTGCTCTTTTAGCTTGGCTTCTCATATAAAGTATCTCTCTGGATGAGTCAGTCTGTCTTTCTTTCCCCAATAGCTTTTGAAGTTGTTCAGTCTCAACATTTCCCAAGGGATCAAAAGCCTCAAAACACAGTATTGCTACATACATAATGAATATAAGCAGCTGGATAAAGGAGAAAGAGGCTAGAACTATTCTCCACTACAAAAAATGAGGTTGCAGTGGATCCCCCTCACAGCCATCCAGTTGTGAACCATGAGAAAAGCTCAGGATAGGGCCCTGTGCTCCTTAGGCTTCAAAAATCTAAGCACAAGACAGGGGCTCCTGGTGAAATAAGCTCTTATTCAGCTAGATGGGAACTCTCACTTGTTTTCTTTGCTAGTCTGGGAAAAGATTTTTAAACCTTTACCATAAGCTTTGGTCCTATCTGAGACTGGCAAACAGGATTTGCCAGGGTGAGATAGGAACCTTTAAAGATTAATGTGCATATGCAGACCAGATCCTCAGATGCACACTTGACACCTGATTCACCAAGCATGCAAGAGTGATCGCAGCCAGGTTGCACTCCTGAAGAAAATGAATCAGTTTTCTGAAGAGTTTGGGTCTGTTCTTTTGTTTTGTTGTTGCTGGTTTTAAATCTAATGAATTAAGAGGCATAGAACAGAGGATGAGATCTATCAGGGCCTTTCAGCCCTCTCTGGAGAAGAGAAAGAAACCCCAAGCACATGGAAGTCTTAATTATTAAAGGCGTTTTTAGGAGTTGCCAAGAAATTTGAATACCAGAAATTACTTAGGTGCAACGTGAATTCCCATGTTTTTATAGTCACAAAGGCCTTGCAACTAATGTGGGAAACTAGTTTTCCTTAATCTCACATATGGTATGTAAATCAAAGACAGACCTGTGTTAACAGAAACAGGATTTCTGCACTTTGAAAACTTCTAATATCTTTTGACTGTTTAATATTTCCCTGGTGCCTATATGTGTGCTTTCCCAGGAGGGCCTCTTATCTGTCTCCTCCCAGTGGCAAACACTGGATGTGAGTTCCCAGTTTTCATCAGGTATCTCTGAGCCAAACTGCACTGGGCAGTTTTCAGATGAGATGCTGTGCTCATGTTTAACATACCAGCAGAAACTGTAATGGTATTAATTATGAAGTTTTAGAAATGCAATGCAAAGTCAAAAGCTGTTTCATCTTATTCAGGGCATGTGAGAAAGGATGAAGAATACTGAGAGAAGGATTAAAGGAGCAGCTTCCGGGACAGTTTTGGTAGACATCGCACTTGGCTGGCATAGCTTACTCTCAGTTCAAGCTGGCTTCTCACTGTGTCATATAGGTCTGGCAACCTAAAATAAGGCTGAATGCATGTAAGGGGAAATCTTTCAATTGTAATTCAAGCGTTGCAATGGAAAATAGATCATCAAGATAGTTCAGATTGGGCATGGTAAATCTAGGATTTCAGGAGGGAAGGAATGAGAAGGTTAGTTGTCATGGTGCACAGAGAAATGAGGAGAGACAAGCTTTTTCTAGGGTTGCAGATGTGTCCATCATTATGATGGGTCTTTGAAAGAGAGTAGCTGGACACCAAAATTCGCAATATTTTTCTTGTGACCCTAAAAGCTAAACTGGGAAGTGGCATTTATAAGAGAAAATGGCTTTAAATGAAGTAAATTCTCATACAGCATTGTTCATTTAGGCTTCACTTAGTGTTAAGGGTTAGGAATGGGATTTCCAGAAGAAAGAAGGATTTTTTTTTCCATATATATATCTGTATGTATCTCCATATGGAATTATCCATATATATAAAATATCTATAAATATTTGTTTACAGGTGTGCATTTATTCTTCAGAATTGCAATTGGAAGGGCCATTTTCCCATGTTTTCTAGCTCTTGATTCAGAGACTGGTTATTATGGTGTAGTTGAATGAAGTTAAGGGTGAAGGGTGGAGTTACCACTACAGAAAGGTAAGCATGAGGAAGGTATGTTTCTTATGATGGTTTACTGGCTATAAAGATAGCACAGCAGTACATTACGGAAGGGCATGACTTGTTGTATGCTTTTGTAGAGATATTGCCAAGCCAGTAGATTTTCCTGGTTTTGAGGTTAGAATGAAAGCAGATGATATTGTTTTCTATAGAGTCTTGTATGGCCAAATAAGATCAAATCGTTGTTTTAGGTGGAGTTATTACTGTTGTGGATATGGTTTTCTAGGTAACTAGAAGCAAGGGTTTTAAAATGAAGGGATGTGCAGAGCAGTTTTCATCTGTGTGTGGTACTGTTTGGAGGAAGAACAGTCCTTGTAGAAGCAGATGCATTTATATATTTTTGTTTGTAGACGCTCCTTACCTGGATGTGTTTTTTTTTGCTAGAGATTTAGGAAGAAGGCAATGATGTGTGCAGTTTCCTACTGATTATGTTACAGCCCTTGGGGTTAGTAAGAATGGTAGGATAAGGCAACCTCAGATTAGTTTCAGTGCACAGACTGCTTAACTGAGTATGGTTTTCTGCTAGCACAGGGACAGCTAGAGTATGGCTTCTGGAAGAAAGCACTCAGGAGGGTAATCCTCCATGGCTTCTGTTGTGCCCAGGGACCTGGGTAAAAGAGTGGGATTTATAGAAGCAGGAAGCAGTCAGGAGAGTAGGTTTTTTCTGCTTCTGCTAAATTTGGAGCAAGAGGTTTTCTAGAAGCAAATACTGAATTTTCCTTTTGGCTGGAGGGAAGAGGAAGAGGAAAGGAAGAGAAGAGGAGAGAAAAGTCTGCTGTCATCTTAAGGATGGGTATGGGAAAAGCTTCATGGTTCTGGTAGAGCAGAAGAGCAGAAGCTATTTTGGGTTTGGTTTGTTTTGCTATGGTCTTAGGAAGCTCTAAGTGTAGGAGGTGCTCTCAAATTCTTTCATGGTCTATAGATTAAGAAAGCGGGAACAGGAGAATACGGCTTTGTATCAATACTGGTGTAGACTGGATTGCTTTCATTAAGTTTCATACACGTCAGGTTAAGGTTTCAGAAAGGTGTCATCATGAAAAGTACATTTTCTTTTGTTTTCTTTGCCTGATGTTAGACTACGGAACAATGTTGTATATATACTCTTTATTTTTTACATAGATACTATTCATGCTGGTATATTTTGGTCCAATAGAGATCAGGTTTTAGAAAAGAAGCAATAAAGAGAATGGTTTCCCACTGAAACTTTCTTTGACCCACAGCAGGGACCAGTTTTGACTGAGGCCATGATCTTTACTTTTTGCATACAGTGGTTACCCAAGTGCTGTTTTCCTCAGAATTTAGGTTCCGTGCATTAACCTTTAACATTTTGAAAAGCAAATATTAAGAAAAGACATAGGTCTGGGATGAAGAATCATATTCAAAGGAACAAGTCGTTTTGATTCAGCTCTGGGAGCAGTATGTTTTATACTGGGTTTATGATTAACGTTAGGTTTTCAGACAGTGAGCAGGGAGGACTTCGTCTTCCTATGGGTTTTTTAATGTTCCAACCAACATACGGTGGAACAGGGTAAATAGCATTTGTTTAGTTTGAAGTAAATATCAGCCACTTAAGTTTAGCATTAGTGTAAGGCTAAGGTTCTAGAGAGAAGAAAATAAAACTCTGGTTTCCTGCTGCTTCTAAATTGGGTTGGGAAGGCCAGAGAATGGAGAGATGCAAATGTGAGAGTCATGGCATGGCTGAACACAGGAGGTGTTTGTTACTAGGTCTCTTAGATTATTAATTAGCTCTTGGGTTACTAACATGGGCAGTGTGGCTCAGTAAATCCTATCCCATTTATGCAGGGACTCTGTGAGACCTTGAAAGGTGCGTTGCTGTCATCGCTCTGCTTAAAAGCTTGGAGGTAGTAAAACATCCACAGTGGCAGTAGATCTCAAAAAGTACATCAGTAAACACGTCCAGCAAAGGAACTGAGTTCACCTCTCTGCTAACCCCCATGATTACAACAGAGTAGCATCAAATGTGCTGGAGTGAAATGAGATCATAAAAAAATGGCAGTAACTGAGTAGCAGCAGATTTGTCAGCCTGAGGAGGTTGCAAGAACTACAGCAAAGATGGGCAGGGTGAAGTGGGGACAGAGCCTGTGATACCTGGAGCTTGCACAAATGGTCGTCATTTTTAACGGGAGCTGATGGAGTTCGGTGGCACTCGAGTTTGTCATAACAGAAAAGTGCTGTACAGATAATGTTATGCCCTGTTTCTGAAAGAAATGACAACAGTTTCCTCTTTGGAAAAGACTCCCCAGAGCCAAGTTGATGATTGAGTTTTGCATAAATTAAATGATATGCAGACTCATTCAGAGGGCCCACTGTACTACTGAAGGGGAGGAATAAATCCCTCAGAGACAGAAAATAGCAGAGACAGATGTGGTGTGTATGAGATTGGCAGCCCTGTACGATGCAGTACAGGCTTGTGGCCTGCCCAGAAATGTACAGGCTGAGTCAGAAAGCTATCAGTCCTCATCACAGCACAGTGCTCATCATGCCTTGGAGGTCAGAGGAGCTCTTAAGGATGGAGATAGGCAATGGACCAGTCTGCCAGCAGCATTCTGCCAAAAATGCTATATATGAAGTGTCAAATAGCATTGCAAGAATATCTCCAAGGGGGGAAACATCTGAGTAAGGACTTGAGAGACAAAATATGTCAAACATACAGGCTGTGTCTAAAAGAGCCCTTGGTGGCAGCAGGCTGCTGCCAAAGCATGGGGCTGCAATCTGCCTGGGTCAGGGCTCTCTGCTGCCAGGGCAGAGGTTGTTGACACTATGTGCCATGGAGGCTTTTGATCATCCACAGTGTGAAATCACATGCCAAAGGACCTGCATTTCTGCTTCCTGTTGCGTGAGACTTCCTGGGTTGTGCAGAAGCTAATGTATTCCTCCTAGAGACCAGCAAGAATCATGCCAGGCAGAGTCAGACCCTCAGTGCCAGGAGGACACAGAGTCTGTCCTGAAGCGTGCTTCTCACCCCAGTGCAAACTAGGAATTCTGCCTCCCTCTATACAATGCTTGGAAATTTCTGTTGGAGATAGCCCTAGAGTGTTGGTCACCTAAGTATTGCAGAACATGCTGTATACACCTGTGATCTTTAATACAACATTCCCTTCCTGGTTTTATGCATTTTAGTGGGAACTTGTAAGGACTGTTCCAACAGCACACGGGCAAGCAGATAAATGTCTGTGATTTCATGTAGCTTATGCAGCTGGTTTTCTATAGAGGTTGGGTGTTATTTTGGATAATACTCATAGAATCATAGGATGGTTTGGGTTGGAAGGGACCTTCAAATGTCATTGATTAGTATTATTTTGCTTTTGAGACTGGGCAGGGGTTTGTAAAATGAAATGAAGTCTGTGTGAAATGAAGTCTCTCCTTTAAGGCTACAAGGGGCTGGAACAATGATGAAAGAAAAGACATTTATGCTTTTACATTCTCCACAGAGCTGGAAAGCACTGTGTGCTTTTCTGAGTGGAAAGCTCTTATAAGAGAAGTGCTTTTGTGGCCAAAATATGGAAGAGAATGACCCAGCAGCCCTGCTAGCTGTACCATGGGCTGGTGAACTCCAAGAAGAGCTTTCCCTGGGGAAAACTGAGCACTGTCCCCAGTGGGGGACACTTGGGGACAGTTCCCCTCTGTGTTGTTCCCCACCCTTCATTCAGTTTTCTTTATGCTCTGTTCCTTCTTCAGGCATAGGTAAGGCACTGGCTTGTTAGAGACTGCACATCCTGTTTCAACATATGCCACCTCAGCCTGACTTTGCAGAGGGGGTAAATTTTGTTTACATCTGGATGGAGAGCAACTTTAGATGGTCTTTGCATTGCCTACATATAATACTAAATATATTAGTTATATGTACAGCCAGTCTATTTCAGAGATGTCTTATTTGGCTATTATCATCTGGGTAATGGATCTGTGATGTATATCTAAAGAGTCCTAGAAAATCTTTTATTGGCAAATAAGACATAACTCTAACCTTCAGCAACTGGGAAAAATGGAGACAAGAACTTAACAAATGCATATCTTTGTGGGGTTTTCAGTGGTTCTCTTTTTATTAACTCAGTAAAACAATTCTCAAAATCATATTTAAGGACTTTTAACTGACCACAGTCTCTGGACAAATCATTGTCTTTCAGCAATTCAATACATTTGTACTGCATTTTCTGCATAGTATACATTTTTAGCTCTGTTTTTTTGTGATTGTTGAGAGAGATATTGATTTAGCCAATGAAAGTTAATTAATTTAGGGGGAAAATGGCATCCACAAGGGAAAGAGAGAAAATAGGAATATTTGGACAATGCTTGTAGAGTGGAAAGCATTCTTTGTGTAGTTGACTGGATTGAAGATAGCAGGAGTATAGTTCCTCACTGTTCTGGAGATTAATTTCATTGCTGACTGAATATAGGTTTCCTGTATCGTTTTATACACGGGCAGTGGTATGGACATTGAAATGCTGCTGATCCATGTCAGGGTCACAAATGCACTATATGTATATGCGCATTTGGTGCCCAATCCGGTCAGTTGTGTCCTTCAGTGTGTTTCAGAGAGGATTTTAGGCAGTATCTTGAGAAGGAAGGAGTGGAAGAAATCCTTCCCAAGCAGCTCCTTCATAGGCTCATGACATGAAAAGTCATGGCGTGCTAAACTCCCAGTGGCTGATCCAGGGTGAGAGATCAACCACTCCTCTGATCATTGTGCCCCTCAAGCCCCATAGAGTGGTCTTTGCATCCGGCGGGTTCAGACTGCTGGTTTGAGGCTATTCTTTGGGGTATTGTGCCTTCTAGTGGTTTGGGGTGGAAATGATGCCGGCAGGAAGGTAGAAACGGGCTGAGAGCTTGTTCTTGCTTTCATGTGCTAGGACATGGCGAGTGCAGGCAGATGGCTGACTTTAAGAACACAGGGAGGTGCTATGAATCTGAATTATTGCCAATACAAAGTACAGACAGAAATTGAGATGTTGGTATAACATAATAATAGTTTAGATGTTGGTTTTAAAATACATATGTATTATATGAATGTTCTTACATTTGATCCAGCTTTGATCTTGCAAAATAGCCAGAAAGATCTCAGGTGAGGCTGTGCCCCTGGACTTTAAGGCCATGTAAACATCCATCTCCTACATGGCTCTTGACATGGCCCTCCAGCTGGGAGATGAACTCTTCATTTGCTTGCAGAAAAGCTGCAGTTCCAGGAAAACTTGAGCATAGTTCTTGTTTGTTTATATCAGCATAACTGGAATTGGCACTGGAGTCAATATTACCTGTCTGCTTTGGAGGTGTGTATGCTTCCCACTGAAGGAATTGGGGAGAAGGATGTGGAGGAGGGTCATGAGTTCATGAAAAGTCCTGTCTTGAGGCAACTGGGTGTCGGATACTGAAGTTCACTGGCTCAATGACAGTAACTGGGTCTCTGAGAGCTCAGGGCACAGGCTCCCCTTCCACAGCGGTGTGCCTGCAGTCCTTCTTACTGGGCTAGGAGGGGAAGAGGGTGATGTTCTGTCAATCACATGAATCCCCTGATCTGCTCACTCATGAGGTCAGTCTGCACAGCAGGCTTACTGGCAGCTGGAAGCCCAGAGGGGAAGTATCCTCCATGCCCCGCTGTACCAAAACCCCCACCTTCACAAGCCATTTCCCCAAATCCCTGCATCTGAGCTCCGCAGGTACCTGAGCCATAACAGAAAGTGATGGGAAATTGTATTTGTCTTTAATTCTGTGTGTATGTTGTCTTCTCTCTCCTTAGATGAGTGTTTATTCTGTTTTTACTTTCTGAGGAGGGAAATTCTGTCTCCTGGAGAGATGAAACTTGACATGCTGCAATAAACAGCCGGCAGGCTTGCTATAGAGTTAGACAATTTTGAAGGCTTGTTGTACCACTTGTATTTCGGAGTTGTGCTATCTATTGCATCAGGTTAGCAGAGGAGCACTCAACACACACCAGGTGATCACATTAAAATCACTACAGTGACAATGGACACCAAAACCATTTTCAAATGCAGTGTTTTCTGCCCTATTTTAAGGTGACCTCCAAACCAAACCTAACTAGAGGAGCATATGGGTTTAATGCACAGTGCAACTGGAGAGAGTGGCTCCTTAGCCATGCTCAGAGGCTCCTTAGTGCCCAACAGTTATATGGGCAAGCTCATCTTCTTCATCTCAGTTGCAGTTGTTGAATCTGTTTAGTTTTGGTCCACAGTAAAAATAGCAGCCTAAGGGGACTGTCTCTGGGGTGTATTTAATTTTGCTTTCTGAAACCAGACACGTTTTTTCTTCAGCGTGACCTCTAAAACATATTATGAAAATGGGGTTAAATTTCCTCTTCTGAAAGACCAATATATGGTCCTCTTTTGTGACCAGAACAGTTTTTCCTACACCTATCACAGTCCTGTGGAAGTATTGACACAGATATCCAGTATTTAGGATGAGGCTTTGAGCACCCTGATCTAGTAGGAGGTTTCCCTACCTGTGGCAGGGGCTGAAACTGCATGAGCTTTAAGGTCCCTCCTAACCCAAACCATTCTGTGATTCACTTGTGTGCGGAGGGTTGGTTTTACCTTCATTCTCTTGGCACCAGACCAGCACTGTGAGTGCCTCATCTTCCTCTGCAAAAGTATGGCTTAGAGGTGTAAGATAACCTTTTTCATTGCCTGAGATTACTTTAGAATGTCTTTCTCCAAATGGCTCCAACTAGCTTTCCCACAATCAATTACAATGAAAAGAAAATTAGCATAAGTTTTGAAACACAAAGGCAAAGGAAAATGAAACAACCCCATCTGCCTCTGCAAAGTCGCCTTGACTAAAGCACATCCTTTCTTCTGAAATGTAATTTACCAAATACTCAGATAAACAGAAATACTTAGTCTGCTTTGGAACATCAAAGGGTTTCCTGCATTTCTTGATCTTATTTCAGCTAGTACCAACTCCTCTCATTAATTTAAACCTGAAGGGAGTACTTGCCTTCAGTGTCTAGGAATAAAAGTATTTTAAAATACAAGCAGTAGATCCACTTTTCTTTCTAGTTTTGTATATATGAGGCAGCCAGTGACATGTGCCTGACCTGGTGAATTCATGCACCAGGTTAAATAGAGCATACGGGCAGGGTGCAGTGGTCTGGGAATGTTCCTAGTAGGAGCAGCAGTAGTAATGATGCCCGGGGATTTCCAGCCTTTTCCTTGGGAAGTTTCAACATGTCTCATGCTGCAAGACACATCCCCATATCGCAAGGGAAGGATCCAGTCTGTGGAGAGGGAATGTGGCTTGTCCCAGAGTGCCAGCCGCTGAGCACAGGCATCCTCTGCTGTTGTCACTGAAGTTTAAATACTCAGCTATTTCCCAAGGGAGAGAGGAGAATGCACTGGGAAAATAAATAATTTTGATGGATATTGAGCATAATATTTATCTTCTCTCTGGGTCCAGGCAGCTTGGATAACAGGGCAGAATTCAGATGCTCATGGCCTAGAGCCTGGCTGATGTAAGTAACGGCAGCTCTCTTGACTTCAATCACAACTGTTCATGCCAGCTGAGAATTAGGGCTCTGTTTGCAGAGCTCTTTGAACAATAAACCAGCCATCTTTTTTCAGCACTGCTTCCCTCTGATGAGAAGCCATCTCCCAGGAAATGGTTGGGAAAATAAAAAACAGTCAATGTATAGAATCATGGGATCATGGAACCATAGAATCACTTAGGTTGGAAAAGACCTTTAAGATCATCAAGTCCAACAATTAAACCAGCACTGCCAAGTCCACCTCTAAACCAGGTCCCCCAGTGCTATGTTTACATGTCTTTTAAATACCCCCAGGGATAGTGACTCCAGTAATTCCCTGGGCAGCCTGTTCCAATGTTTGACAACCCTTTCCGTGGAGAATTTTTTCCTAATGTCCAATCTAAACCTTCCCTTGTGGAGCTTGAAGCTGGTTTTTGTCCTATTGTTTGTTACTTGGGAGAAGAGACCAACACAACCTTAAAACAACCTCCTTTCAGGTAGTTGTAGAGAGCAATATGGTCTCCCTTGAGTCTCCTTTTCTCCAGGCTTAACAACCCCAATTCCTTCAGCCAAGCTCTGTCCTCAGGGGTGGCTGTGTGGGGAATGGGGTTCCTCTAAGGTAAAATGTGGTCAACCCCTTTTTGCCATGCTGGAAATTGAGGCACAGCCAAAGCCTTTCTGCATGTGGTTCTTGTGATATGGATGAATTGAGCTTAGATGCAGATACCCTCATGGCAATATCAAAATGCAACTGCAATATTTCCAGAGTGGAGGGTGGAAGTTACTTACAAAAGCTTTTTTCAAGGGTTCGGGGCTCTGTATGTATTATCCAGTGAGCTTCCTCAGGTGTCAGAAATAAAAAGGACAGTCTCCTTTGTTCAGCAACAATCTGTGAATGGAACGAACTCAGGAGAGACGCTTTGCTAAGGCAGCAGTCCTCAAATGTTACAGGCAGTGTGCCAAGTTCAGAAGAGCAATTGCATTCACAAAGGGAACAAAGATAAATGATCACTTAGTGTACCAACAATGCTTATTTTCTCTTTCTCCTTCCCTTTCTTTCCCATGAAGTGTGAAGAAATGCACTCATTTTGCAATGTTTCTGCTACTTGTTTTGGTTTCTGCATGGAAATCTGAAGGTGTAAGGGTATTCCTTCTACTTCTCATCCTTATGCCAGGGTGGTTGTCAGCCTCAACAACATCTGTGTAGAAGTAAATTGAATCCTTTCTCTGTAATTAAAGTCAGTTTTCAGGAAGGCTGTGGCTCTGGAATGTGCTCACTGTTGTGCTACCCTGAGTTTTGCAGAAGTATTGCTATTAATTGGAAAACATTAAAAAATAGACTGGTGATTGCATCAGTTGTTTCTTCTGATGAATACATAACTTCTAAAGGGGTGTCAATCTGTGGTTTGAAATTGCTGTTTCAAACTCCGGATTGTTGTGCTGGCTTTTTCCATTAGTTCAAAGAGTCCTTCAGTGCCTGAGGTTTTCTTCCCTTACAGTGTTTTTTTGGATCAGTTGTGAAACTAAAGGGAGGCTCCTCTCTGGCACCGGGTGAAGATGTAGCACTAGAGAGTCCCTCTTCCTTGTGCTGGTGCTGTGAAATGACAAAATAGCTCTGAATCGGTCTGGATGTCTGGCATGCATCTAAAAACTCCAGTTGGATCCTTTGGGTGAACAGCCCCACTTCTTCCCTGTAGCAAAGTCAATCCTTTTTATAAGGGAAGGGTTATCAATTCACTCCTTTGACCTAATTCACTTTTGCTCAAGTCCTTTTCTAGCACAAGAAAGGATTTATTACTTTCTGTTATCGAGCCTGTCCCAGTCTACATGTTCCCACATGGAAGTAGTAAGCTCTGTATTGATTTGTGAGTGGCAGTTGCATGGCTTTGGAGCACACTTCTTGAAGAGAAATGGCTACATCCTTTTGCTATAGCTTGGGCACTGCCAGGCTGAAACCCCTCTGGTTTCGTTATGAAGGAGATGCTGGAACACTTTCAAAGGCATTTTGAACTGTCATACACTTTCTCCTTTGAGCCTATAAATTCTGTATGATCAGTTATTAAGCATGCAGCAAAAGCCATTTCCTCTCATAGGCAGGTAGAAAGATGGGCCATAAGGCTTGAAAATGTAGTTGCCAATTAGTTAGGACTGGCAGAAATTATTTTAATTTCTCAGCTTTTGTTGGTTTAGATTGGTGAGTTTTGGTTTTGACCATGGGTAATGAAAAACTGTGAAGATTTCAAAGGACAGTAGCTGGTGTTTGATACTTCATTTCAGCTCTTCTTTGCAAACACCATCAGAGACTGGTCCCTATTGAAGCATTCTGGTTTGGAGGCAGCAGAAGGGAAGCTGGTAAGCTGAAGGTAGTTCAGTGGAGGACCATGAAGGTGTTCGGAAGTTGGAGTTCACAATCCAGGGAGTGGGGAACAGGCTTGTTCAGCCTAGAGGAGAGAAGGCTTTGGGTATGGGGAGAGCTAACTGCAGACTCTCACTACTGGAGGGGGATTGCTATAAGGGTGGAAGTGTTAGAGCCTGTGCCAGGGGTGTGCAGCACCAGGACAAGAGGCAGCAGACGCAGGCTGCAACAAGAGTAATTCTTGCTGGGTAGAAGAGGAAACTGCTGATGCAGGAGCTGTTAACAAGGAGCAGGTAGTTCTGTGTGTTGGGCCTGTTTGGCACAGTTTGGTGCAATTTCCATTGCTGCAGGTATGAGAATTTGGCTGGAAAAGGTGCTGAGCAATTGGCTCCAGGTTTGAAGTTAGCCCCGCTCTGGGCAGGGAATGGACTAGAGACCTCCAAAGGCCCCTTCCTACTTGGACTACTCCGTGATTGCATGCAGTGTATGCATTGCACACATTACAATTATGCATGCTTGACAAAGGAGAAACAAATCTTAATCATCATTCCTATTGAATTCACTTGTATAAATATTTGTAAGCATTCAGTTTTCACTATGCAGTATTGTATTTTCCTGAAGATCTCTGGTTAGAAACAACAGCTTTAAGTGCTTCCCTGTCCCTGCTTAACACGGCACTCTTGGCTTGATAGTGAAACCTGCCTATTGAGTGCCCATCTGCATTCGTTCTGTCCTCCTGAAGTGCTAATCCTGTTTACCCCTTGCCATAACCTCAGTAAGTCTATTTATTTGCTGATTAACTCTAGGCTTGATTATTCCCTTTAAGCACTGAGAAAACATGCCGAAAACAAGGTGTACACATGACAAAATGTGAATAAACAGAATTATCAAGGAAAGGCAAGAGAAAGTCCAGAATGCAGCACTGAAGATGCAGAGGCATCTGTTCAAAGCCATTACTCTTAGATGGAAATCAAGAGGAGATTTAGGTGATGAATGTGGAAAACCTGGGAAATATATAGGTGCCTGTGATAAGGGATTTAGATTTTTCATCTTGACAACTGATCAAACACCGCTTACTTCAGTGGAGCTGCACTGATTTATTCTGGCTCGTGGCCTTGTAGTTTGTGAAAGCAGCTGCAAATATGCAGTGGGCATGGTTTGGATTTCTTCAGGAAACATGCAACCTTTTAAATAAATGCTCAATGCCATATGTTGCTAGAGGAGGACCAGTTGCAGGAGAATCAAAGAGCTTCACACAGTCCAGCTCCTAACAATGATGCGGTTTGATTGTACTCATGACTGATCCTGTGAGTAAAACAGCCCATAGTATTTTATCCTGTGTTTATTCCTGTGTTAAGCTAACCCTTTTTGAGTTGCCACAGAGCTTTTGAAAAACAGGTCCTGCCTAGTTTTAAAGATATTAGGTGCTTATATCAAGTCCCAAGGCCAATTGTTTCAGTGGTTAATTACTCTTTACTATTAAAAGAAAGCAATGCCTAATATGGCCTGAGTTTATGTAGCCTTATTCCCTAGCCATTGGATCTTTTTGTGCCTGTGTGTGCTGGGTTGAGGAATTGCTGGTAACTGAAATGTTCTCCCTGGGACTTTGTTAGAGACGAGCAAGATTTGCTTCAGCTTTCAGGTTTCAGCTGTGGCTTTCTTACCAAAGTTCATGTTTCCCAAGACAATAGGCTAAACAGCTTTAAAATAGACTATGCAGCCCATATTTATCTGGCTAGCTTCCCCCTGATCCCTTGTTCCTGTTGGCCTCGTCATCTCTATTCCTGCAGAAGTGTCTAATTAATGACAATGACCAACAGAGTTATAGAAGGAGTTTAGATGCACTGCATCCAGAAACATCTTTATAGAAGGATGTCAGGGTCTGCCCTAAGGAGGCTTATGTGTAACAAGATCTGGGATTTCAATTGACTATTATTGCTGATTTAGTTACAAATAACACATAAAATCAGTTTATAAGATTACGTACAGGCACTATGCAGTAGTAATGAATTCATATCATGAGTGTGATGAAAATAGCAATTGTCTTAATGAATATGGAAACACGTCCATTTAACGTGGACTTCTGGTGTCAGATGGCTGAACTTCTTAGAAGTATTAGACTTGTGTTGTCTGCCAGAGTCTTCCATTTTCACTTACCTGGTTTCTTTGGTAAATTTATGAGATTGAATGATCACCCCCCATGGCAGGGGGCTGGAAGTAGATGATCTTAAGGTCCTTTCCAACCCTGTTTATGATTCTGTGTTTGGAACAGTTTCAGTCTGTCCTATAGAGAAAAGCTGAATCTTATAGGTGTTCTGCTCTGCCACAAACCTGTCCAAGGGTATTAGTGCATGTTGCCTACTTGCACTCGTATTGTCCGTTAATGCTGTTAATAAATTTTGAAGGATGTTCTCTGCATACAGTGCTGCCTTTGGAGTTAGTGCTCAAGTCTGTTCCTATTCAGGTATTCTTATTTACTGTGTTTTACCTCTGGATCCATAGAGAGAAGGCTTCAGCTTGTCTTTGTGGAGACTTACCATCCATGTGGCTTCCAAAATACCAATTTGAAAGTGCTTTCCTCCACTTCTGTGATTTTAAAATGGCCAGATACATTAAAAATTGGGCACACAAGAATTTATCGCCTTCCAAATTCACCCCTTAGGAAATACAGCTTTGTGCTGGATATGGAGGGTTCAGACACATTTTAGATCATACACAATTGCTCAGCTTGTTTGCCAGCATGTTCCCTGTACAGACCTGGAGTCCAGGAGCATGGTGAGTAAGAGGCAGAGACAGGAAGGGAATGAATGAAGATTTGCTCCTGTCTCATCTTACGCCACACGCTGCCTCCTGAAGATACTGATTTTCCACTATTGCAAGAGATAAATAGAGGAAGGGCGTCATTTTACACTCTGGAGTTGCACCACTGGACCTTAGGTGGGCCATCACTTGTTTGTGGCAGACCAGCTGATAAATACCACAATGCATTTTTAGCAACATGGCACGTTGTTCTTCTCCTGTCATAGGTATGAGTCAGGAGAATGCGGATCTGCTCTCTTCACTGCAGTAACTCCCCCAGTGACTGTTAGGAGTAATTAAAATGGCTTCTCCACAACGAAAAACACAATGAAATACCTAATTAGGAGAACTTTTGAGACAAGGAATCTCATGCCTGATGCTCCCCATCTCCCTCTGACAAAGGTGGTATTGTGGGACAGGCTTTGCAGCTTTTTAACTTGCACACAGTCCAGCCTCGCTGGCAGATCAGCAGCAGGCTGCCTGCCCTGCAGGTCACAACTGCCTCTGCCTCTTAAAAATGCAGCACTGCTGGAACTTCAAGTGCTAACTGCTGACACAACCTGAATTATGGAGTCATAGACTGCAAACTTCTACTGTTGCACGGGGAGTTATTTACAGTAGAGAAGTATGTGAATACTGAATTCTCTGAGTGATTTCTGGGTGGATTTCACATTTAACTTACAATAACTACCTTGATAAAAGCCCTGAGAGAATAATTCCATCTTGTAGCTTTTTCATGATTGCTATTGTACGGGGTATTGATCTTACACTTTTCATTTAGATATGCTAAATAGGTTTTTTCTTCCATTAATAATAAGAAAAAAAAATACCCTTTTTTGTATGCTTTTCAGAATTAAAATTAGTGTTAATATTATTTGGTTATCTGGTTGCGAAGGGAATTTTCAATAATGTGAGCAAGAAAGTTAATTTCAGTTTTAGAAGTCACTCAAAGGAGAATTGGTGGGATGAGTCTTGTCTCTGGCAGATACATGAGTGGTGTGCAATGATAAAATCCTTTTCTTTTTGCAGAAGAAAAGTTTTGGAAACTCCAACAAGTTCCTCCCTTCCTTAAAATTAATGTTCTTATCCTGTTAAACGCTCACATTTGGGCTGTTAATGTAACCACAGTTCTGTAGACTCTAAATTAGAGACCTGAGATTAGTGGTGATGGAAAGGCTAAGCATCCCAGCAGAAATGAATGCAGCAGTTTGCAGTGCAGGACAGCAACAGATCTGTTCCTGAGGCTTTCCAGACTGCCTGGGCAGCTTCTTTTGCTGTTCGTGTCATCTTTGTGTCCCTGCCATCAGTGCTGTCACTAGGCAATCAGCTTCCTGTGACATGGCTGGCATGGTTTGAACTACAACAACAGTTAGGAAACATGGCAAACTGGATTTTGGATTTCTGTCATGAAACAACTGACTGCACCTCCCTGCTCTTTGCCTGGATTCTTCTTTCAGCTCCCATATGGATGCTGCAATTCCCCTGTCTTTTTGAACCTTTTCTGGTCCCAAACTACTGCACAAGCCTGCTGGCCTTTTTTCCTCCAACACCAACCCTACAGCAGGCCCTAAATGGACTTACAGATACAACACAGGTGAACCATTTCTAGAGGCCAACTTTACCCTAAGAAGCCTAATCTCACTGGGTGCCCTGTATGGTCCATGGAGAGAAACTTAAACTCTCTCCAAGGAGCCCAGTGGGGAACGTGTTGTGGGGTTAATAGTTACTGTGTTAGTCCAATGCAGGAGCCTCTCTTGTTTATTCTGAACCCCCCTCAGAAAGGCCTTACCCCATCCATCACAGAAGTAGAAAACCAAGTTTCTACCATAAAGACTGTTACTGGTCCTGTCTCAGTTTTCCCCTTTTAGGTAAACTGTTCAAATTCTTGCAGTGCTTTCCACACGCATGTTTTGGATCTCTTTCCCTTTTCCCTATTCCCCGCTGAAGAGACCAGGAAGATTGTTTCGTGTACCTCACAGTCAAAATAAGGCCTCAGTCCTGTTTAAGAGCATTTTGGTGGTGGGATCTAGAGCTTTCATTTGTTGAACTGAAACATCGAATTGAAATAATTTTCAATTCCAGGTCCGTTCTCTAACGGATGTGCTGCTCTTCCCTGGTTGGCATCATCTGCAGACTTAATAAGCATGCCATCTGTTTTATCATCCAGATCATTAGTGGAAGTATTGAATAGTCCTAGACCCAGGGTAGCTCCCTGTGGAACACATGGGTCCATACTGCTATTTTAATGCTGAAACACTGATAACTGCTTTCCAAGTACTGCTTTCAACCACTTTTTGCATTCTGTGCAATGTGAAACTCCCATGCCTCCTTAATTCAGCTATGAGACTGCTATAAAAAACAATGTCTAAAGTCACGATACGTGACATCTGCTCCTGTTCTTATACCTACAAAACCTATCACCCTCTCACAGGAGCAAATTATTTTAGTCTGACACAGTTTGTGCTTACAAAATCCATGGTGGCTGCTGCTCAAGCCCCACTCTCTGCTAGGTGCACATGTTCTACATGTTCAGCTATTTGTTCCAGTTCGTTTTTTCTTTTCCCAGGATTTCATGTTGCTTTTATTTCTGTTTTTCCTTTCAGAGAAGGAGACAACCAAGACCTGTGGATCTGAAGAAGCTGACACTGATAACGCCCATCCCACACGTGAGTACTGTTTGAGGTAGAGGGAGGGATGGTTTTGTGTGAGGACCAAGGCAGAAGCTCTCACCTTGAGCTTGGCACATTTCCAGGGTGACAAATTTCAGTGACCCAAGGCTCTTTGCAGCAGGTTTGCAGATAGGCCTTCCTTGCTCACACAGTTTGCACTAGCTTTTGGGTTGTGTTTATTTTGTGAGTCAAGGACTACTACTAGCTCAGAACTGACCCTGATTTTCAAATGTGATTTAGTTTCAGGTATAAACCTTACAGGCAGTTGGAAAATGAAAGTTATCTGTTACAGAAAGTGGTGGTGTTTTCTCTCTTTTCCTCAATTCCCTCGCCTGTAAATGAGGTCAGGAATGTTATGAAGCTGGCATCATTAATGGTTGCAAAGTGTTTTGAGATCCCTGAATGAATGGGCTTATATAAGCGGAAAAGTCTTATTAGGATAATTATAATTGCCAACTGCACTGGCACAATATAGATCACTTAATGAGTTATTTGGCTTTTCCTTTCTCTTTCCCCTTCAGCTCCCCCAAAGCAACATAAACAGACTGATTTTAATTGGCAACTTTTGTTTCTAGCAAATGGACTTCCACTGAAGTTCAAGCTCAGCAGTAGCATTTAGGAAATGCAAGTTGGTTTCAGATCAAGTGGAATTTGCAAGGCTATGGTAAAGAGGAAAGTTTCTATGCTCTTTGAGCTACAGAAGTACACACTGAACCTGCCTTTTGAATTATGAGCTCTTTTCTGTCCATTACCTTGCAGGGTGTTCACTGCAAGAGCTGTGCTCAGCTGTTGACAGATGCTTGTGACTAGTATGAAGGTGAATTGATGACTTAGGCTGGCAACTAACATGATATAGCTAATGGTCTCTGCAAAGGGAAAGAAATCCCCTTTGTAGTTTGATCTCCCACTGCTGTGATTTACTGTCTTGGTTTTGCCGGTGTTTCACTTGTGTTGGTTTGAATATGTGGTCTTCTGGAACTGACCCAGGGGTCGGATAAGGAAAATCAGGTCTTGCTGTTTTATTAGGACTTAAAGGACTATTGATAATCATCTGGCTTCTTTCCTGTAAAACTTCAGCTGCAGAAACTTGTGTTCGTCCCGGTGACTGAGAAGTGGCTTCTTAAAGCTTTATGAAAGTGGATTATGAAAACTGTTAGGAAATTATGATCTCCTTGTAGGTATCATTACCTTACAGTCAGTAATACCAAAGCTTAACTTAGTAGGAGTTTATTATCATTACTGCTATAAATATTTAGCAGGAACTTCCAGCTACAGATCTGTCCTGTTCTGCTAAATGCTTTTTCAAATACACAAAGAGTGAAATCTCCACCCTATAAAACAAACAATTTGGCTCAAAAGGTTACTCCCCAGCTTTTTAAGTTCACCTTCATTCCTGCCGTCAGCGTGGGGGGAGAACAGAGCTCTACAAATCAAACCAGGGGCTTCTGAATTAAAGGTGTTGAGGAGAAAGTGTCTTCACTCAGCTGGGAAACCAGGGAGGGATTGATTACTTGCTTAGCCATTGCTGATCCAGGTTTAGTGCTTTAAGGGGCTTGTGACAGAAATCCTCAGTGAACAAGAGCAGCCCAGTGGACTGCTGCCCCACTCTGCTTGTGTTACGCTGCTGTGTTGACAAACCCTTGTGGAATACCACAAATTGAAATGATGAGCAAATAGGCACCTTTATGGCAGTGTCAAAGGGTGGCAATAATAATTGGTTATATCTTGAGTGAGTAGTGTGGCATAGCCCCACAACACTGCATCCAGTTGTCAGAAAGCCAAGTCTCAGTCTGTATTTGCTGCTTCATCAGTATTTTGCTCTGGACAGTGCTGACAACCATCCCACTCGGCAGTGAAACAAAGCCACAGCTACTACTCAGTTCAGCTTTCAAGAGCAGCTGAAGTTTATCAGGTATTATTCTTTAGGTTGTCATGTTTACCTCTGGATAAATCACAGTGGGCTCTATCATGCTTTTAATACATGGGAGATGTCAGATGCATAAGTCCTGAGTTGTGCCTAAGGGACCTGCCTCTTTCCCTTCCTACCTCATATACACTTTGTGGGGAGGATTGTTTACACTAGAGCTGCTGTCAGGTTTTTGCTAGAACAAGTTAAGAATTTAAATCTTACTGCTACCCTTACTAAAGGTAATGCTGATGTTTACAGCCGCTGGAAGCCCTTAGATAAATGTACTATGCCCATAATTCCTGCCTGGAATCCAGAATGTTACAGCAGGAATTACATCCCATGCAAGAATATCAGCTGTATTTGTGCTATGGCAGAGCCCTATGGCACATCTGGTTAGCTCTGTACCTCACTTGTGCAGTATGTGTTGTGTCAAACAGCACTCAGACATGCAAGTCCCGGACATCACTGGGTCTCTAAGGGAATGCTGCTTCATCTCTGCTCTCTGTTCAGTCTCAGACTTCCCACCCTTGTGCTTCATACTCAGTATAACGTTCCCAGTCCTGCTGGGCTTGAACATCCTCACCCTTGGCAGAGTCTAGTTGAACATTTTGGGTACAGCCCTGGGAACTCTTACTTTTGAGTGCCTTTTTTCTGCAGGTAGCTATTGTGCTGGCTAAGCCCAGGGCTGATGCAGTGCCACAGACTGCAGCATGCTGATCTGCACCACAGCTCTGCAGTAAGCCCCAGTCATGGTTTGGCACTGCCCTAAGAGTCTTACCTCCTTCTAGACTTCCTCAGCTCCGTACAGCATCTGTATAGCAGCCCTATGAAGAGTTTGGGTATTTTAAGGTAGCCAATCTGAGGTGCCTTTGTTCCGATCAGCCATGCATAGGGGGAAACCCAAGACTTAAACCTCCTGTTTGTTTCCCAGAGGTGTGATCTCAGTGTGCAGAACATGGCTCTATCTTCATTAGGGCCTTTTCCAGTGGGACAAGTGCCACCAGTCTCTGCATTGAGCAAGTTTCCATTAAATGCTTCATCTCACCAACCTGATGGCTCAGTATCATGAGATGAGGACCTGTGAGGCAGAATGGATCACTGTGGTTGCAGACTCAGTGCCATTCCTGGGGACTCTGGGTGCCATGTGTGAGAATGAGGAAGCATCTATATAATTTTGGGAGCATTTTGCCTTTTTTTGTCATGAAATATTCCCATTCAATTTTTTTTAATAGCATCCCTCCTCACCTCTTTCTCCCAGCTTTTGCAGCATTTAAATATGGCCTTGGACCAGGATTCTGCATCAGCTGTGGATGAGAAAGGTGGTGATGGGTGGCAGGTCCTGCCTGCTGCTGGCAAGAGACTGCCCAGAGTAGCAGTAGGAAAAGCACTTGACAAATAGTGAATATATCAGAAATGGAAGAGAGCTGACATCGTGTACTTGTTGGATACTGGAGAAAGACTCTCCATCAGGGGCTGTAGTGGTAGGGCAAGGGGTGATGGGTTCAGACTGAAACAGGGGAAGTTCAGGTTAGATATAAGGAAGAAGTTCTTTTTACTGTGAGGGTGATGAGGCACTGGCACAGGGTGCCCAGAGAAGTTGTGAATGCTCCATCCCTGACAGTGTCCAAGGCCAGGTTGGACAGAGCCTTTGGCAGCATGGTCTAAGGTGAGGCATCCCTGCCCATGGCAAGGGGTTGAAACTGGATGATCTTAACGTCCTTTCCAGCCCAATCCATTCTATGACTCAGTGAGGATCCAGCAAGCTCTAATAACCCCAAAATATGAATGGTGAAGTTCTGAAACTTCCAATCTTTCTGATTTTCCCCTCTTTGTTAAAGAAATAGGACATTCTCAGTTAGTTTATTCCTGTGGTTTGCAAACAAAACGTGTTCGATGATTTGCTTCCCTTTCAAAAAAGCATTTCTTTGTTTCAGTATTGACCTACCAATTTAAAAAGAGAAGGGGTTTAGAGAAAAGATCAATAACCTGGAAATGAGATGAAGGATTTTGTGTTTAACTGAATGGAGCATTTTACCTAAAATGACATTTGAAGTATTTTCTCGTTGAAAGATATTTTTCTTTGGACTGGACATAATTATTTTGTTTCAGCATTACAAAGTGCTGCATAATTCCAGAGGTACACAAGCAGGGGAGACTCCAATAGTTGTTTATTAGCTATGGACAGTGAAGCTAAAGGAGTTAATTCTTGGACATGTGTTTTCTTCTGCTGTTTTCCCATGTGTTATGCATTTTGGCTAATCTTTGCTCCTCGAACCCTTGCATGAACTCTTCTTTAAACATCAATTTAATTGTGAATCTTGCAGCATTTTTTGTTTTCTCTATGTGTATTTGCTTTATTTTAATTGTTCCACTTACAAATTATTGAATCTCTTCAGGTATCACCAATGAGAGGGAAATGTGGGTCAGGACTGGGCCAGCAAGTGCTGAAGGCTCAGCTGCGGCATTCCTAAAGGTGTAGCAAATAGGAGACATGAGCAGTGAGTAAGAGAAATAATGATCCATTTGCCAGGACTCAGCTGCCAAGATCCAGTTCAGGGTAGTATTATGCCAATACCTAGTGCAAGAAGTAATTCCTACCATGGACACCTTGTGGTCTAGATAGACATGCCAGGATAGCCAGGTAAAACAGCATATTGGGCAGGTCTGAGGTGGGGTTGAAGTACCGGGGGATAGAAGTACTTGCTGGGAAGTAGGGAACTGTCAGCATTGCAATGCTGCCTGCAGGTGCCCAAGTGTGTGCCAGTGCCATCATGAGGGATGGGGCACTGGGAAGGACCTGTGGGAGATCCCTGCTGCCCTCACTGGATGCAAACAAAAAAGCCACAAGGCAGAGTGCCATTTCGTACAGTCAGCCTGCTGTTATCCTGATCTTGCATGACAAATTGGTGTTCCCATAGTGGCAGCAGAGTAATCAGACTGTGACAAATGGTTTACTTAGAGCAATTTGTTTTCATTTTACTGAAAATTTCCACAGCCTTAACAAAAGGTTCCCCCCTGCCTCCTCATTCCCAATGCCTCCTTCTTCCTTTAATGGCATGTGCATGATGCTGAGAGGGGGACTTGGACCTGCCCTGTGGCCAAAGGGGCAGCGAGGTAGCTGGGACATCACCTTTCCTGGAACCATGGCCTGTTTGCAGCTAGCAGTGGTGGCTGGAGGCAGTGCAGTGGTGAGTGTGAAGCTCCCCCTCCATTAGCCATAGGGCTGTGCACTCTTTTGTCCATGTTTCTCAAATGGGAGCTGAGCTGCCTCTCACCTTTTGCAGGTTGGTTCCTGGTAGATGAATGGTGTGTGGGAGCATGGGTTTCCCCAAGGGTCTGAAAAGGGCGTCTGTCAGTTTGGCACCTTTCTCAATTACTGAAACCCAAGCACAGGTCTACAGCAGTTACGTAGCTGGGAGACGAGAGTTCTGTCTACCTGAAGCGCTACCAGCCACATCTGTCCTGTGGGTGATGGGGCAGCTGTGTAACACAGCTGGATCCATCTACTTTAGCACACTTGCAAACCCGAAAGAACAAAGAAAGAAGAGGAACTGCTAAAAAATGAAGCAATGCCAAAAACTGACTAGAAATTGGAGTGTTCAGGTTGTGACAGTGCCTCCAGCTGGCCCTAGGATGAGCATGAGGACCTCACTGCCTTTCCCTGCTTGGGCCTCAACCCGCTCTTGCACAGGGCTTTTCAGTACTGTATGGCCACTGCAAGGTTAAAACTTGGATGGATTCACCTCCCTGACTTGGCTGGCAGAGACGAAAAATGGGTAAACTCTGCTCTGCCCTCCTAGCAGAACTTCACCCTGCCCTACAGCAGGGAAGTAACCGCTGTGACACTGACCTAGGGGCAGGCTGATGTCAAGCTCCTCATCTTCTGCTTACCCTTGTTGCTTTCATGTGTGCTGCTTCCAAGTGCAGCTCTTGCAGTTTCAGTAGCCAGTGTTTTCCGTGGGCTGCAGGAAAGGGAGACCAGCTCCTTGATAAAATGAAAAGGCAGTATCTAGTGTGCAGGGGCTGGAGCCAGGGGCTCTGTGCTGTGGGGAGGAGACCAGGGGGGCAGAGAAGAGTTAGACTGGTGGCAGGGGTCTCTGCTGCAGTTGGCCTTTAGACATGGGTTATTGAGATGAATACTGAGATTGCCCTACTCAATACCATGCAGTGGGATGGGCTTGGTGGCAGCCCTGTGCCATCCAGCTCTTTGTTAGTTCTAGCTTCTTTCCTCCTTGGTCTTGTCCAAAAACGCATCTCTGCCCTGGGCAGAGTACCTGGGGCTCTGCAGACATGACAAGTGCTATTGAACTCCCTTGAACCTACACCAAATCCAGGAAAAAATGTATGTGGCCTTCTGGGGTGCAAGCCTTGCTTTGGGACAAATGGTGGGCATTAGAGGGTGACATGATGGAGTCAAGGATTTTCTCCATCAAGCTGCTGTGGTTGCTACTATTTATACCTGCATGCAGTTGTTTATAGATTCCCTCAGTACAGGCTAACGGGATGAAACGTTCAAGCCACTCTCATTCGGGAGGTCGAACGTGACATTCTGCAAATGCTCTCCTTTGACTCCAAGGTCTGCTCATGGCCTCAAGGGCTTGATTTGGCATTCTGCTGCAGTAAGTGCTGGTGCTACATCTTGCATCCTTGTGCTACTGCACAAACGCTCAACAGTGTGATCCAATTTACTGCTACGTCCCCCATCCAGCCACCAGAGACATTCATCAAGGTCTGGGGAGCAGCCAGCTCAGCCCTCTTCCTGCACTTTGTTGCAGTGGCAGTTGTGTCTGAAAATAGTGTGGTGCCACTTAGAGACCTTGGCAGTTTAATGGCTTTCCTTAAATGAAATCCCCACTCTACTGGCAACTTCGCTCTTTGCAGAAGCCCTTGGAAATTGCGTACCAGTGTGTAACTAAACTGAAGCCCACTGGAACGTGTCCCTGGCCTTGGGTGGAATGAGCTTTCTAGTGTATGCTCATACAACAAAATGACTTAAGTAAGACCATTATCACAACATGGTTTTCATAATGTATTAGCAAACATAATAAAGTGATGGAAAATTACTTTCACTAATCGGACATCCATAAATAGACTCAAATAGTATGTTTGACTCAATTGGAGTAAATAATTTATCAGCTGATTAAATCTGATCATTTTGTACAATCTGCCAGTAGTTTCCCAGTGCATGTTTTTACTGTCCATATATCTCCATTATACTGACAGATTTGGGTGGTTCAGAATAGTAGTAGTTGGGGAAGTGCCATGTGTAAGTAAATAAAGCTGGATTTACAGCACTGGGGCATCGCTCTCAGCTAGCTAACACCAAAATGAGATGCTCTTAGATATTTAAATAGTAGCTGCTCTGTGCCTCAGAGATGATGGCTAAAGATCAAGGGAGAAAGAAGAAAAAAAACCCCAAACCTTCAACTGCCAACTGTAACCTTCCAGATGTTGCAAGTAGGGCAGGAAATCTGCCCAGAGCCCCCACAGCTCTTCTGGAGTTGCTCAAGGACAGCAGTGGGGTACAATGGCAAGTGGAGGTCACAGGATTTGGTGTTTCAGTGCTGCTTTGTCAGGGGCGGTTAAGTCTCAGTGGTGAGTATCCTTCAGACACCATCCTTCCATGACCCTGCTCCTCTGCGTCTCCTCTCACTTTACTGAACTATCATCTGCACTTGCACCTGCATGGGGATTTTACTTGAATGTTTTGGTGTTTATTTTCCTTCCTTGATGTTAAACAGTAATTCTGCTGTTTTGATGCGAGACATTTCCCTTGAGGACCCAGTAAAATCTGTATATGGCTGCAGAATCCCACATGTTTGAAAAGCTTCCAAAGAGATAAGATGAAAAAGAAATTACAGTTGTGCATAAAATGCCTATTAGATAGCTGCCGAGGTCTTAGGCAAAGGCTCTGGGAAGTGCAGTATTACTAAAGACCAAGCTTTGGCTTGCACTGCGCCATCACCTCATCCTATGCCACACAGACCTGTGACACATTTCATCCCCACACCTTCGGAGACTGGTTCAGGATCCCAGAGTGCTGCTGCAGTGCCCTGTAGCAGGCACTCCAGGTTGGTGCCAGGAGCTGGGCCACTGAAGAACCAGCAAGGGGAGATGGATTCCCCACACCTTCAGTGTGTGCAGCTCACATGTAATTTGTGGAAATCAGAGGGTGATCAGTTGAAAAGGGTGATGACAAAGCTTAATTGCTCTTTGCTCTGCAAACAGGTAACAGAAGTGTAAATACAGTTGCTCTCTGGATTTGTTTGGCTTCTTTTGCACGAAGGGAACGTGCCAACAACCTGTCATGAACCAAGGAGCACTGGTTTCTGTGCTCAGAGCAATAGTCCCAATTCTTCTCTCCTTGGAGAACCATAGGAGGAAAGGGAGGCATTTGGCATCAGACAATTTGCAGGGTTGCTTAGCAGTAATTTAAAGGAATTAAATTGAAAAGCACCGAGGGGATGAGCTAGTCAGCCAGGGAGCATTCATGGGGCTAGCTCTGTGTGAAGCTGGGATAATAACTGTTGTCTTTTCTCTTCAGATTTGTAGCTGAAATGTCCCTGTTTATCCCCAAAGGCCATCAGTTCAGATCTTGACTAAGGAAGAAGGAGAACTGAGAGAAAGAGAACAGATTTTCAGTACCATATCAACACTTCAGGGAGATAGAAGGGTGAGTATAGAAAAGGTATAAGAAATACTCTTTGTTAGCACATAAAAGTAAGCATATGAAATAGGTACTTTTGCTAAATCAAGAAAGTATTAGTGTTGTTACTTTGTACTGGAAGTATTGCCTGTGTCTCAGAGCCATGGCAGATTAGGACCCATGATTAGCAATATCTTATAGGAAAAGCAGTTTTTTTCTGTATTAAGTTGCTGCAGGACTAGATCCCAGCCTGCACTGGCACAGAGCAGTGAAACCTGGAGAACATCTAAGAAGACACAGTGGTTTTTTAAAGAAGAGAGGGTCTATATTTACCAGGAACACAATTGTCCTTTTTGACTCAATGACAGTGTTGCTTGTTACTTACAAAACTAAAGGAGTTTCTCTTGCATTTTGTCTTGTCACTCTTCAAGCCATCCTGGGCTCAGCGTGACATGGGTGAAGGGATATGGCCAAACAGGGAAAGAATGACCAAAGCTTTGGATTTGACAGAGCTTTCTGCTGCTTGCATTTCTTGAGTGCTTCTGTTGCCTTCAGTGTGACTAGCTTTTGTTGAAGCCTCTTGACCATTAGTAGTACTGGCAGCATTATTACCCACAGATACACTCATCCAAATAACACTTTTCTACAGCTCTACGTTGGTAAGCTGGGATGTTTTGGGGGTGTAATTTGGAGGTTTGAGCTGAGTCTTGCCTCTTGCCAGCCCTCCCACAAGAAGAATTTGCTTAACCTCATATTCAGTGGTTTGGGTCTTTTGGGAAGGCACAGAAATGACCTACCACAATTTGTGTTGTAGTTTGTTCAGGTCTGTGATGATTTTAAAGGTCTTCTCCAACCTAGTTGGTTCTATGATGTTAGCCTGATCACACACCTCTGTGCCTTGTAGCACTGGCCATGATTATTGTGATGGAAGGACTGATTCTTCCAAAATGTCTTGTCTTTCCCTGCTTGGAATGGACAGTGTGGTTCTCTTCCTTCTCCCCTCTGAATAAACCCCAGGACACTCTTGTACAACTTGCTGAGTGGAATGGCGGATGGGAGTACTTGCCAAGCTTGTTTTGAAGGATGGCATCAAAACTCAGGATTGGGATTCACAAAATCCAGTGTTTTCTTTGCACCAGTAAATATCAGTCTTGAGGATGCTCCCTGGGTTTTGTTGTTTGTGCATTGCTAAGGTGGTATTTGACACTTCAAGTAGATAAGATAAATTGAAGATAAATTGCAGTGTTTGGCAAAGCTGTTAAATGTTCAGCAGTTAGCAATGAACTAGTTAGTGATAAGAAATGGATATTCAGGTATTTGAGCAATATCCAAAGCAAACAGATAGGGTCAAATCCTCTACCTGTCTGCATCAGCATCCTGCTGTTGACTTAAGTGGGGTCAAGACAATTTACCGGCTATGAACCTCAAAGACTACTTCTTTTCTGGTGCATTAGCAGCAAGATCAGAGCCTAGGAGCGTTATTTAGCTGTGAATACACAGCATGTTCAGTGTCAGTTCCCTGCAGGCTCCCTTGTGCGTGCAGGCAGAGCTCACTGCTTGCTTGCTCACCATCAGCCTGCTCTTCCTTTTGGACCCCACATGCCCTTCAGCATTTGTTGTTTGCTGTGTGCTTTTCTCTTGCAAGCCTGAAGTGGCCACCAGTTACTTTATGTGCCCCTTATCTTCCTACTCCAAATAAGGAGACCATGAGCTTCTTAACAGTGTTTCATTGTCATCATTTTGAAGGTAGAATAGCTGCTGATAATGCCACAACACTTTCTGACACCATTTTCAACTGGAAAGGAGGTGGTGACGTGAGGGAAAACATTTGGTTTTACTTTCCTCCATCATCTCACTCAAGGAAGATATTCCTTTTGAAACGCAAGGAAAACGTCGTGAATTCCCACAGCTATAGAGCACCAAACCTGAGCCATTTAGCATGGCCAAAATAAAAACCTCTGAGGACTGAAGAAAAGGAAGGTACAGCCCATCTTCCCTCCTGTAGAGAGTTGGACAAGGAAATGGGGATATGGGATAATGTGTCGTGTCCCAGTAACATCCCAGTTGTCTCTGACCCGAGAGCTGCAGCAGGAGTGTTCCAGGGGCAAAAAGGAAAGCTGTTTTTTGAGTGAGCAACATCAGTCCTGTTTTGCAGAGCTTGCTGGAGCAGGGCTCTGGCCTGCCTCTGGTAGAGTAACAGCTGGAAAGGAGATTGGTATTCATGACCTAAGGCTTGAACTGTTTTCTTCAGCCTTGTACATTTGTCTAGCACATAATCTACACCCTGGTCTCTCCAGTGACCTGTTGATGCCACACTGGCTTAAGCACAGCACTGCCATCTTTTTACCTTGCTCTAAGGTTCATGGCTGCGTGAAGCAGGGAGGAGGGAACACAGGAAAGCCTGGTTTCCCCGAACTGAAACAACAGATCATTGGAGAGCTCTTGAGGTAACCAGAGTAATGGTCAAGCCTGTGAATTTGCTGTTTCAGCATTTACCCACTGGGATGTCTGGCTATTCCCAGCAGAATTCCCAGAAGCAGTGGTTGGGTATGCAGTTGAGGCTTTGTGTCTCCTTAAAGATTCATGAACAAACCAGCCATCAAGTCCAAGGGAGTATAAATAACCCTAGAAAATCCAGACAGGTACTCACCTTCAGTCCCTTCAAAGTGGGGAGGGCCGACTGTGTGGAATTCCATCTGAAAGAGAAAACCTTCATTTTTACTATTTACTACCATAAAAATGAGAGCAGCCCCCATTGGCTCTGAAATGGGAAGCATGACACAGCCAGTATTACATTTCCTTTCTGGATGCAAGAAAATGACCTTCATAGTTCACTTGAGGCTTTGTCTCCTTAGAGTTATAGGCCATTCCCATGTTAATGGTAATAAACTGCATTATATTCCACTTCACACTGATGGCTTTTTTCTACATAATGCCAGGGAAGTTTAAAGAAAAGAAAAGGGGGGGGGGGGGGGAGAGAAAAAAGGTCAGTGAGTTTCAAAATGTGCTTTATTGCAAAGGATATGAAAGGGAAAGAGCTCATCTCACTTCTCCTATGGTGTGTGTTACACTAATAAGCCATTACGTGTTAAGTGCTACGTGTAAGTGTTGCACACCTGTAGTTTGGGATGTTATTAAACCAGACACGAGAGTACCAGATGTTCAGCATGCAGAATGAACTGGGACAAACATCAGAGGGAGCCATGGAGAGGGTGGCTCAAGGAGCTTCACCTTGGCATCTGAGTCAATGGCAGCTCCCAATACCTCAAGCACTCTCAGATTTTTGCCTCTGTTTTAAAATAACCCTACCTGAATAACAGAGCTGTGGCCACTGTGTTAGTGCAAGCCAAAAAACATACTGAGGTTGATGCTGTGCCTTTAAATAAAGCTCAGCACCCCCCCCCATCTCCCCGCTGCACTTTTGGCCTCCCGACAGGCTTGTAATTAGCACAGATTTTTCACATCCGTGGGTAGATTGGAAATTTGGAAGCACTTAATGAAAAGGGTCGGTTACCTTGACCAGGCTGAAGGCGCAGTTAGAGGACATCTGCTTGCTCCCAAGGCTGGCAGCGTATAAATACATGAATATTAACATACCACATGCCAAAATGCAAATGCTGTGTGTAATGTTTGCAAGGATAGGACCTGGCATTCAGTATGGCTCCAGCCCCTGGGGCTTTCTTGTGTTTTGGGGGCATTTCCTCCTAGACTTCCGAAGGCAAGGCTTGCACGCAATCCTCAGGTCTCAGGGTGGATTAGGACATGACTGCAAATCCAGGTAACTAACAATCCAGATTACCACCTTCCCATATAATTTGAGCCAAAGACTAGGTCCAAGACATATATTTCTTTCATGGTAGGTCCAGCACCTCACCCACCCCAGCAATTGTACTTGGTGGTAGTGCCAAAGCCCGCATTTCAGACAGGTTTTGTCTTGGGAAGTTAGTTTCATAGGAATGATGCTCCAGATCCTTGCTCATTCTGATAGCTCTTTGCTGGACTTGCTCCGGGAGTTCCATGTCTCTCTTGTACTGGGGAGCACAGAACTGGGCACAGTATTCCAGGTGACTGCAGGCAATTCCTGCAGTTGCATTTGCTGCATTTCAAAAGGTTCTTCTTTGCTCATCTCCGCAGCCTCTCTAGATCCTTCTGGATGGCAGCACAGCACTCAGGGGTATCAGCCTCTCCTCCCAGTTTCATATCATCAGCAAACTTGCTGAGAAGAATCTCTAAGTCGTTGATGAATAAGATAAACAAGACTGGACCCAGTATTGACCCCTGGGGGACACTGCAAGCTGCAGGTCTCCAACCGGACTCTGCACTACTGATCGCAACCCTCCGGAACCTGCCATTCAGACAGTTCTCAGTCCATGCCACTGACTGCTTGTTCAGCCTGCACACTCTGGGCTTGCCTATGAGGATGTTAAAGAAACTATGTGGTGTCTTGGTTTGGGGTCAGGACCTCAAAGATCACTGCCTATTTTGGTTTTATATTCCCGAAACAAGGAAGTGCAGGAAATACCCCACCTGCATTGGGCTTTGGGGGAGAGTACAGGACAGGAGTGTCCCTGTGGCAAGGAACTGGCTGGGTTTGCTCCATGGCATCTTTTGTGATGCTTTCCATTTGATATTTGTGGGCTGAATGACAGCAGAGGTCAGAGGAGGTTATCTCCAGTACCTTACATTCTGGCTGGGAAGTGATTAAAGGAGTCCTGTGGAAATGGAAAGAGATACGTGGAGCACAATGCGATTTCCTGTCTTTCCCTGTCATTTGTGAGTTCGACGCAGATTTCAAAGACACTGGGCAATAAGTGCATAGTGCATTTTTATGTATCTTTTTTAATCTCTCAGACTATGTTAAATTATTACAAAAGTAAAATAAGAAACACAGAGCAAGTCCTACGAACAACTGTTAAGTTAGGAAAGCGTAGATCCTTTCAATTCTGGATCTCTTAGGTGTAGGTAATATATAATGGGAGAAGAAGAAAGTTCCTGGTAGTAATTGCACAGTTTGAATTGACGCTTATGATCAGTAAAGGCAAGAATTCTTACCATAACCTGCAAAGCAACATCTATACTCATAAAAACCCACCCCAACTGTGTGCCTTTTAAACATTTCCTTTTACTCTGTGTGTTTAATACTTACAGTATTGCTCTTCACCTAAATTGTCTGGCAAATGTTATACTGTAAAAGCAAATCCTTCTCTTTCACTTACAGAGTGGTGTGACATTGTCATGCTGCCAAGAAGCCCCTGCAAGATGCTGACAAGAGCACCCTCTCTGAAGCACAGTTTGTGAGCATTTCATAAACCTCTCCACACAGAGCATCCCTCAGGGACAGGGGATTATTTTATTCCTACTTCTTTACACACGGTGAACTGAAGTGCAGGAAAAGCTCCACATCCCCTGTGATGCTCAGATGCATAAATCCCGCAGGTTCTAAGTTCATCCCGTCTTGACAGGAGGGTGATGCTCCCTTAAGAGTCAGTTCTCAACCGCCACTTTGTTGCTTCCCTTTCAATCTCTCTGCATCCCTAAAGCTGGCTTGCCCACAAAGTGTGAAGCTTCTTCTCCAGCAATGCACGGTCACACTTCCAAAAGATGCTAGTGCCAATTATGTGAACATGTGGCACCATTTGGATTTAGTGTTTCTTTGGTTTTGTTTTTAAAAGAAACTGGGCCCTAGCATGTGCACCATGTGTTCATTAGCATGGGAGAAAGACAAGTGTGATGAGCTACTCTTACCGAGAGCAAAGTAAGACTTGCACCTCAGCACATTCAGAGCTATCGGAACTGGCATCTCTGTGATATGCTGGGTGGACAAGGCAGGGGCAGTTGGGTGTTCTCCAGGTCCAGCTTCATCTCTGTCTGCCTGTGAAGGTGCCAGTGGTGAGTCTGCAGTAATATGTGTAGATCACCACTAGGAAAGGAAAATCAGGACCTTCAAACTTGTCGCGTGTGTGGAAGTTAGTGCTTGGCTGCTAGTGCTCTTTGCTGTTGTGTGCTGGTTATCATTTATAGAATAGGGCAAATAGAGCTATTGGCATCTCAGGAGATGCCTGATGCCTTGCAAGATCAGATTCTGAAAACAGGGAATCTATATTATATCCCAGTGACTGTAACCTGCACTCTATGCTCCACTAACCGGATTTATTGTGAGGCTGCATCAAACAAATGGAATCATAAGCTGCACTGTCCCCAGGGTGACTGGATGAATTAAAATATCCAAGACAATGACAAATGCTGCCGGAGGGTGCTGATATGGGGCTGCTGGACCTGTGATCTCTGGCAGACCCAAGAAACAGTCTTGTCGCAGGGAGGCTCCAGAGCTTATCGTTCTCAGCAACAAAAGGGAATTGGGTTTCTGTTTCCTCTCCTTTGCTGTCAGAGGGGCAGCCAGGCTCTGCGATAAAGCGTGCTGACTCTTCAGAGAAAAGTTTCTTATCTTCAACTTTAGCTTTCACAGGTCTCATTGCCTCCTTCCCTCCACTGCTTCAACATTCGGCTAAATCAAATATAGATCCAAACAGGCAGCAAAATATTGTGAGCCCTGTGCAGCTCCTGCTGAAATCAGCAGCGATGAGACTCCTTGTCATCAGGCCTAGGGTTATATGTTTTGGCTGCGTATTGTTATAATCTGCGTGCATCCATGCACATGCATTTTATGTTAACATTTGCTTCTACGCTTAGAAGAGATTAGGGCTTGTTTGTCTATAGGCAGCAGATACGTGTCTGTGCGTATATGCGCGTGTGTGCTGCTAACATACGTTTCAGCTGGCATAAGTGCAGGATTGCGTGTCTTTGTGAAGGGTGTATCCCCAGATATATATGTAAAAAGCTACTCTGCTAGTGTAAGCTGTAATAGAGACCTTTGATTTACAAGCCCTTCTCTCTTGGTGGTTCTTTGTGTAGGGTATCTGTGTGATGCACCATCTGAAATAGGTGATGGGTTGCTATCTGCTGGGCTGCAAGGTAGCAGCTCTGCCTGTAACCCTGTCAGGTACAAACTCCTTCTATGATGCCATTTTATTTTACAGGTGGGCAGCCATCCGAGGGGAATCTTTAATTTGAGACAGTCCGTACTTAGCAGCAGCAGCCCAGAGCCTTGCCATGTCCTTTCCATCGACCCCTTTTGTTTCTTTCTAAAGCAAACACTGTCAAGGGGAGAAGTCAAGGAGGGTAACAGTCTATCTGCTTGCAGTAGTAATGGCCAGCCCAGCTCCTGGCTGATGGTAGCCTTGTGCTGACAGCCTGGCAAATGATCCCAGGCCAGAAACAGAACAAAGGACAGTGTTTTTTTGGCAATGTCACCCTCGGTCACTCAGGTCCCATGGGGGAACTATGACCCTGGGGAAGGCCAAGAGCCACCTCTCTGCTTGGGGGAGGAGCAGAGTTTACACATGGGCCCTGGTGCTTGGAGAATGACTCAAAATCAGAACAAGGTGAGCAGCGCATCTGTTTATACCCAGAAATCCATCCACTGCACCTGTGTCAGCTGTACCACATCGGTCATGCTGCTGCATGCTCATACACAGAAATGATACAGCCCCGTCTCCAGCAACCCCTTTCACACCCGGTGTGCATCTTCCCTCTCCCCAGCCTCATCCTCCCCTGTTTGCATCTTTCTGTCTCCAAAGAGATCATGAAGGGGGACATACGTTCTGTCTCAGCATCATGCTGACCCCCTTTCTTCTCACTCCAAGCCCTGAAATTAATTAAATGATGTCACGCTTGATTTTATCTGATTTGGAAGCAATTCATCACCCTTTTGCTGGTTCTATTAGTCCAAGCGATCAGCACATTAATTCATTTGTGAGACTAAGCTCAAGGGTAATTACAGTGAGGAAGCTTAATGCCTAAACGTGTTAATGCCTGTAATCAGAACTATTTTCTCAGTGCGGAACAATTGTTAGACAATTACACTTGGATATGATTGCCCTAGTAGGCAACAGACGCTGTGTCAAGAGGGGAACAGCAGAAGCTTGTTTTGCAAGTAGTGTATTATCAGCAGATTTGACTCTTTGCAATCTCTCTTCTTCTGGATTCTGTACAACTCATCCCTTCGTTGGGTTTTGCATTGTTAAGGAAGTTAAAAAGAAAGTCACCTCTTGCTCTTTTTCAGGCTGGGTTGTGTGGGAACAAGAAGAAAATACTCTTCTGCTTTTTTGTGACTTAAACTTCTGCTGTCCTGGTTTTTGTGCATGGAGAGAAATAACTAAGTTAGTAGGTGGCCCTTTGCTTCCCAGTAGACCCCCTTTGTTTTCTGCTCAACAATCAGAGCTTTCCAGTCTGAAGATGTCAAGTCATGAACTTTAGGACTGAGGTTCTCCCTCTTTTGCATGTCTGGAGGACTCTGTTGATCACCTGATGGGGAAGTGTCCTGCCAGTGTGGGTCAGAACTTGCCTAAGAGGAAAAGTAGCTGTTTATTGAGACCCCCATATGGTCACAGTGGGACCACACAAGCGTGGCAAGGGAGCACAAAATCTTTCTGGGCAAGCTCATTTCCTCCCATTTCTTCCTCTTCCGACTGTGTTGTCAGTGCCCTTGTCTAACCAGACAGCTTCAAGTTTTACATCAAGTGCCCTAAATTTGTCTATTATTTCCTTCATGTTTAGGTCCAGAAGGAAGTGAGGAAACTTCCAGCGTGGATGGCATGCAGCGGTGATGTCTGCTGACACACAGTCATGGTGAGGTGAGCAAGCACACTGCAGACTGCACGGATGCCATGTCGCAAAGGGCCAAGGTATAGCTCTGGCTCTTTCCTGCACAGGGAGGGCAGTGGTAGAAAGCAGTGTTGCTCATCCATTCAGAGGCTGTTGCCTCCATGCAGCAGAAATAGGATGGGGCATGTTAGGGATAAAGATCAGGAGTGTAGTAGTGAGGACAAGACCACGAGGAGGAGCAGTCATGCCCCAAAGCATGGACCAAGGGAAGATGAGGACAGCCCAGCACTTGCAACCCCGTGCTGCTGGTTCAGGGCAGTTGAGCCTCATGGGACTGCTGATCCCTGCCTGCCTTATCCCTTCCTCTGGCTGTCGTATGGCATTTGCAGGCAGGCTTTTTTCAGCCTCTTGCCTTCAGATAGAGATGCCCTCTAAAAGTGAGGATGAATTTGCTTCAGTCGCTGTGAGCTGGATGGTGTGACCGGGCAGAGGGAGAGCCAGGAACCCCACAAAGTCATTTCCCTTCTCCCTGGGTGGCCATAGAGATTTCCATTGTTGCTGAGTGAGTCCAAGCGCTTGTGCTTTTCAGCTAGGGAGAGATTTTGTCCCAGCTCAACCTGGAGGTCCTCCAATGCACAAGGGCACTGTACCTTGCAGAAATTCTCATTGGGGTAATGTCCCATACACCGCTGGGCTTGAGAAATGCATTTCTTGGTAGCTGAAGAAAAGCCTCTGGCTGTGCTGCATTGGCAGTGTCCTCAGAGGCCCCTGTGTTAGTCCTTAGCAGCAATCCCAGCCTCCTGCCACAAATGAGGCAAGAGTAGAAATGAGTTTTACAATGATGTGTTTTGCAGGCACAATGAAGTTTGCGCCAGTGACAGACACAGGAAGAGGTGTCTGCTTGGATGGTTTCAGAAGGCTGTCTACACTCAGAGGAAGGTAAGAATAAATCTGGTTTCTGGTGTCATTAGTAGTACGGATGAAGAGCAAATGGTTTCTTTTCCTCAAGACAGCAATCTTCTCTGGTCTCCAGCTTGACTTGCAAAGGGGCTGTGGCGGTGACCTCCTCCTGTCTCCAGATCAAATTTAGCAGGACTGGCATTAGCACCTCCATGCTTACTCCAAAACCTAGGCTACCATCAAACCCTGCTGGGGTGCCCTAAAGAGGTCTGAGACCTCTCTTAACAGCAGAAGAACAGGGAGGCTCTGCAGGTGGGAAAGGCAACGTGGTCTGGGCAGTTGTGAATCAGGTGGTGTCCCAGCCACTGACTTGCTTCAGTATGACCCTTTGCCTGTTCATGCTTGTTCCCACTCAGTCTTGGGGTTCATTCAGTTGGAAGCTTCCCAGGAGGGAAAACCAACATGTGCCAAAGGTTTCGACCAGCAAAGAGCAGGTGAGAAACCTGCCCAAGGGGATATGAAGGCTGCTTCTGCTAAGGGGAACGGATAGGGCTGAGGTACCTCATAGGGGCAAGATAGGCATGTTTCTCCTGGTGAGGCAGCCTGGGGCATGGTGGTGGCTGAGTTTGCTCTCTGTCATCCCAGGGCACTCTTGTGGGATCTCGCTGTAGCTTTGCAGCAGTGTGGTATGGCAGGTGGATTTTGAGAGAATGGTGTGAAACCGGCAAGATACCTGCGATGCTGAATGAGTTAAGACATCATTCAATTCAGGGCAATCTCCCATTTGTTCTCATTCAGCTATCAGGTCTGACAACAGGGACTCTAAGCTCAATAGGATGTGTCATGGTTTAACCATTCCTGAATTCTCAACGCTCTTTCCAGCAGAAATCCAGAGCACAGCCCCACACTAGCTGGAAATCAACTCTATCCAGGCCAAAACCAGCACAGGAGGTCATATGCAGAGGTCTGCATTTTTCCTTCCTTGTCTTTATTTGTTTCTTCCCCTTTGTGCTGGAGCACCTTCTTAGCAGTGCACAAACCCCACTTCTCACCCTTTCACATTCTCTTGCAGATCTTTGAATATTAATGCTGTCACCAGCTTCTGTGAGTTGAAGTGATTTGTGTTGGGTTTAGGAGGGATGTAGGACATGAGTGACATTCCGCTGCCTCCTCCTCTTCTGTGCAGGCTGCAAGCAGAGCCCCAGGCTGCAGTGGTGTTGTGCTGCAACACAGGACGCTTGCCTGCTCCTGGGGATCAGAAGACTGGGATTTATCAGTTGGCACTGGTTTTGCCAGGGAAGCTCAGTCAAAGCATCTACTCCCATCTTTTGCCTGCCTTCCAGTTTTAATCCGATGTCCCTCCAGTCCTCACTCTGCTGGTGGGGTTGCAAGCACATTGTGTTCAGAAAGGCAGTGAAGCCTGGGATGGCTGAGCCCATTGTACCATCCAGGGCCTCCAGATTTTCCCTCTGCTATTCAACTTGCAAGGAGCAGCTGGAGATGTAGCTTGTCCATTGTGTTGTGGATGCTACTCCTCAAAATTAGTCTTAAGTTACTGTAGATACCATTTGAAACTATGATATTTGAATAATAGCTTCTAAAATATTCATCTCCTCCTCCTCTTTTTGTCTTTATTAAAAGCTATGCAATCTTTCTAATGTGACAGGAAACATGCTCCATTGTTTCTCCACTGTATTTGACTGAAATGAAGCTGCTTCCCTGCACCAAGGTACCCACCTCTGAATAGTTCGTTATTCAGAGCCTTGTTAAATTTGGCGTCTAACTTATTTTAACTATTGCATTCTCAGACAGCCACCTGTAAAGTTCTTCCACACCATTAAAGCTTTGTGGGTTTTTACCCCATTTACCAACAGAGACCCAGAAGAGCGCGTGGATTCCAATGAAATACAAAGTGCAATCAATCAGTTAAATTAATTAGGTGTTGAATGTCACCATCCTCTCTGCTGTGTTTAGTGGTTGGATGCTTTGAGATTCTTTCTGCACACCAGAACGCAATCTCCTTCTCCATCCCATTTAGGCAGGGGTGATGGGATAACAAATGTGGTAAGAAGAAAAAGACTGAATAGAACAGGAGATCCCAGACCCAGAGTTCAGATCCAGCAACGCCTGCTGAGCCTGGCCATAGTGCTGGGGTGTGAGGACCATGCACCAGCCTCCCCACCAGGGAGGGACGTCTCCTTGTGCATCATTGTGGCAGCACTCTGCAAGTGGTCTTGGATCTCTCCATCCCATCTGCAGCGTTAAGGGATTGGCAGCCTAATGCTCTTCCCACAGAGGCGCTGGTCAGGGGGGTAATGGAGAGGTACAAGCCAAGCTGCTCTGTGGGTACAGGTCACTTGGAGCAGTGAGGTTTTGCTGAGAACAAACTGGGGCTTGTCAGGAGGTGAAAACTTGCTGTTGATCTTACCAGCCCGATTGAGATGAAGGGAGCAGAGGCAGATCTCTGCCTTGCCTGGGGAGCCTTCACAGCCTCAGGTGTTTCAGCCTCTGCACTGCAAAGCAAATAGCTGCCAGTATTGATTTACATAGCAAATGCCCAACTTTAAGCCACTTGCAAGCTTCTTTGCAAATCTGCCTGACTGCAAAACCCATCGGAAGAGCCAAGCTCCTTTTATGGCGCAGGAACAGTAAAGTTACTGAGATTGAGCTATTTTTCCCTGTCACACAGCCACACGTGCAGGAAGACTCCACAGGAGCCCCACTGAGCTGAAACTACCTGGAGACCACAGAGCTGTGGGGAGAGCAGCAGTCACTCCCAGCGGGACACCTGAGGCGTCCTCCAGCCAGGGTGATCCATCACTCCCAGCCTCAGGTGTGCACAGCTTTGCACTCACCAAAGCTGCCTTAATAAATCCGTGGACCATTTGGAGTGACTTGTCAGTGTGCCTGCTGGGCCTGAGCCCCATTCCCTGAAGTCAGTGTGTGAATGTGAGTGTATCAGTGTGGGCAAGCCAGGGCTTGCCTGGGTTAACTCATAGTTCTCCTACTGCCCTTGAGGAGCTGGGGGTCAGCTCAGGCCATGGTGAAAGTACGCTGTGGACCAGCACTTGGAAATTATTCAGTGCTCACTGGTACCTTCTATGTGTGAGTGTTTTCTCCTTCACGGTTATAAGTACGTTCAATCAACATGAACATGTTTTACTCTTCTCTGTAAACAATGCAAATGCAATGCAAACATTTCACTGTCTGCTGCTTGGTGCTTCTGCATAATCGGGCAATCCTGCACAGGGCAGATAAACGGGAGCGAAAGGAAGTTCTTACCTCATGTCTCTCTTCTGGCTAAGACAGTACATCTAATGGCAGCACATGCAACCTGTCTGCCCCAGATACACCAACACTTCATGTCTAAGTGTGGCTAATGTCACCTCTGCTGGGTCCTGGGGGGCTTTGTGGTCCCCAGGTCCTGGTTGGAAGCCATCACTGCTCTATCAAACACTGACTTTAGCAAATCAGCAAATTCAGACCAGAATATTTCTTAAACAATTTCTCCTTACCTGCTCTCTCCTCAGGTCCCAGGGCCCACACTGCACAGCAGAACAGTGCTTTGGCACATGGCTTTGCTCATGGGCTACTGCCCATCTGTGTGTGTGCATCCCCCCCAGCACATCCAGCTCAGCTGAGTAACTCACCTCAGCACGTCTTAGGAAGTGCAGATTTGCAGCAGAGAGGAACTCGGACAGGGACAGGGACAGGCTGGGCCTTCTGCAGGCGGGGTGGCCTTTGGGTGAGACTGACATAGAATCATGGAGGATCTTGAGTTGGAAGGGACCCATAGGAGTCATCAAGTTCAACTCCCTACTCCTCACAGGAGCATAACCATATATAACTGTACGTAGCTTCACATAACCGTAAAAAATTACAGTTTGCTTTTAAATAATCTTAAATATTCAATTATGACAGAATGTGCCAACTGCCATTTATTTCAGTGATGGTTCCTGTATCAGTTTTCTCCTGTTTAGAAACCAGGAAAAGGAATTCATTTAAAATAGAAGTTAGAAACCGGAGATGCTCTGTCTGTAACTGGAGTATGATCTAATCCAATGGCCTCTGCCACCTGTCCTCCATTGAGCCCCTGCTGCCTGCATTAGCTATTGTAGCCTCTGTTGACTGTTTGGCAAAGAATACTCCAGAACACTTGTATGCCACATAGGTGTCCTTTTTGGATTCCCTACATGAGCCATTTAATGAAAAGGAGAGAGTAGTTAGAGAAGGAAAGGAGCAGGTTTGAAGCCAGTAATAGGAAAAAGATGCTCTTCATATATTTGCAGTACTGAATTACTGAATGC
>JANRGW010039466.1:0-18996 GCA_024733675.1 Psilopsiagon aymara | reverse complement strand
AGGAAAGGAGCAGGTTTGAAGCCAGTAATAGGAAAAAGATGCTCTTCATATATTTGCAGTACTGAATTACTGAATGCCATGATGAGAAACCAGTGGTTTTTACTATTTATACCCTTTTAAAAAGCTAAGCACACAGACATCACTATTAGATGAGCTTTAAGGTCCCTTCCAACCCAAACCATTCTATGATTCTGTTCAGCATTAAGTCATATTAAGTACATATTCATTAACTATAGTTTGGTTTCCTCGGTTTGACAGGATTTGGGGATGCAATGGATGAAACATAAAGCAATGATGTGCCATTCAGAGCAGCTGTCAAGTGGAGAGCCCAATCGTGCCATCTGCGACGGTAGAAGGAAATAGAAGAAGGAAGTAGCTCACCTCTGGAAAGCTACTCCCATACATAGCAAAGGAGGAGTGAAGGGCAGGGCATTTCCTCAGAGCCAGTGGTGCACAGGACCACTTGCTGCTGCCTACCGGGGTGTTTGGGCCATTGGGGCCCATTGGTGGCAGCAGGATTTCGCTGGAGCTGTGTCCATGTTTGCTCCCTCCCTGTGCCGTGCTGCAGTGTGTGGTGCCTTCGGCTCTGGTTCGGCTGCTGAGGAGAGTGGTGGAGTCCTGCAGTCGGCAGAGACAGGCACCAGTGCCAAAGCAGTGGGGCACGGAAGAGATGGGTTTGCTTCTCATGCAGTGCAGTCACATCTTCATTCCTTCCCCCCTCCCCTGTTCCCATCCTCTCCCCAGTCCTTGTCCCAGCCTTGCCAGGAGCACACTTAGGTACAAAGGTCTGAAAAATCAGGGCCATTTCTATTCTGTGGGAACAGAAGGTTTCCTTTGTTGTAATTCCTCTGTGCAGCTCTGCACAAGGTCCTTGCATGGGGCACAGCAGCACATGGCCTGTAGGACAGGGACAAAAGCAGATTGTGGGCACGGCTGGAAGGAAACCATGGCTCGGTGCCTTGTTGCTACAAGGCAGCAGGTGATTTTGCAGGTGCTTTGCAGGGAGCAGTTTGTACAGGCTTTCTGTTCATAATAACAATAAAAGCTTTTCTTGGTGGGGAAAAAGCAGGGGGTAGGGACAGACACAGCCTTGCCAGAAGCAGTTCATACCATTTATGCAACGTAAAACGATTTGTTTCTGCTTCCCAAATGTTTGTCAGTGTTGTGGCCCTGATTCAGTATGGTGGAGAGGGTGATGTGAAGGGCTGTGTTAAACCTTTATTTCACTGCTGGCCCATGATAGGTGAGTGCAAGAGAGAGAGAACAGCAGCGGTGCTTTGCTAAGACCAGCCTGTTACATGACTTAATGTTGCTGTTTGTTTTCTTCTTATTATTACTTCGTTTTGCATATATTTGGCAAACAATAGGCCCATGGTAAAGGTCATGCTTACACTTGACACCTCTTGGACTTCTGCAGACTGCTGCTGCTGTGTGCATGTCAGCCTGCTGCCCGGGTGCCTCTGTGGCCACTCTGGTGGCCTCCAGCATGGTTCTACTGGGAGGTGCAGCACTGAATCTGCCCATGCAATTCATCTCTGTCATCTCCCCCCTCCCCACCACATCATAACCCCCATCTCCTGGGTTCTTTTTGCCTGTCTCAGTTGAGCCAGTCTGGGGGTTACATGGTTTCTCACAGACTGAGACATCATTGGAGGCTCAGAAGCTGTGGTCCCCAGGTGAGTGGAGAGCTAAGGCCTGAGCTGTTTGATGGTTCTGTCTCCTTTCTGGCCAACCTTCAACGTCAGTTTTGCCCTGGGAAGAACGAAAGTGTGACTGCAGGAGAACAACAGGTTGTCCCCTAAGGGCAGGTAAGAGGGAGCAGGGAATGCTCTGGGGCTGCACCAGCACTCCAGAGCATCTCCAGGAAGCTGCCTGGAGCATCTGGAGGGAGGTTAAAAGAACAACTTTCCCCCACTATCCCCCCCACCCCCTGAAAAACAAATCCCAAACCCATCCCAGTGTTCAAAAGGATCAAGCAAGTATTTCAGTTAAGCCATACAAAAGCTCCCAGCTTTTCAGCTGGCAAACATTTAGCGACATGGTCTTAAAATGGCTCAGGAGGGCACGTTTCAGGCTCAGCTTTCCTGTGGAGTGAGGGGACACTCCAATCCAAAGCCACCTTTTCAGGTAAGATCCTGGGCCCACTGCAGCTCACAGCACTGCTCCCTGCTCTTACAATTGCATGTGTCTGGCACCTTTCCCTGCCCAGTCCCTTCACCAGCTGCTCCAGGGATGATCAGGAGCTGGAGAGCAGCTGAGTTTCTGGGCTGGGTTGGTGTGGATGCTTTGCACAGCCTGTCCCCTGCCTGTGGGATGGGTGCTTTGGGATCCTGGCAGGGAAGTGGAGCAGTGCATTATAGGTGCGTTAAAAGAGCCAAAGGGCCACTGATTCGTTGGGATTCACCTTTCTGTTCTGTTCCTAGTTTCCAAAATACTTATTGGCCCAGTTTGAGCTCTGATGTAGGAAACACGTTCAGCTGCTGCCCTGAGCAGTAGCCACAGCCCTGGTGGTGCAGCTGAGCTGAATTTTATCTAGCTGCTGATGGTTTTTACTTCATACATTCTGTAATGCATGAGAGGGGTTGGTTTTACAATGGGGTGATGCTCATTGGTTTCTTTAGTAGTGTTATAACCGCAGTATGATGATTTGCAAACTGAGTGCAAGCTCTGAAGCACTCTCTGACTCCTGGGGCTGCTCAGTATTACTGGATAGCCTCTCCTGCCTGGATGGTTCCAGGCCTTAATAGAGGTGTTGTAGTGCCAGCAGCCGCTGATTTGCTTTTAGAGAGAGCAAACCCCATTCCCCTGCGCCCAGCGCAGAGGATTGCAGTGGTGGGACAAACCCAGCAGCGTGAGCCGCATACCTGAGGAGTGGGGGGCGGTTGTGAAGCCGGGGGTCAGTGTGCTTGTGTTGGGCCCTGCCAGCCCTGTGGGTGCTCTTTTCTTCGGCTTTCTTCAGCATTGAGTGCTCGGGTGCGAGTCATTTCACAGGTGCTGCTCGCAAAAAGCTGAATCCTGCTTTTCAGGAGCAGCTTAAAAGCCGAATTCAGTGGCCTTGGCCAGGCTGTTCTGAGTGGCACAGGGCTTTGAACAATGCTGCCCACTGATAAACACTTGGCTGATTCAGCTTTGCCTTCTTTTTGGCCAGACAAGCCAAACCCATTTGGGGCAGGAGTGAAGGGTGAGGGGCATTTGCGGACACTTCTCTCTTGTATCACTCATGAGTGTATTTATTCTGCAGTGTTGCTGAAGTTTGGGATTCTCTGACTCTACAGTGACCGTGTGTTTAGTGTCAAACCCCTGCCTTTGCAGCAGGCACCATTTGCTCTGCTCTGTATTAAACTTGCCTGTCATGGGGTGGTGTGCTTCCTTTTTGCTAATGACCAGTGAATGTTTTCCCTACCCGTTCCCCTATGTAACCCCCTAAACAAGAACACAGTTTGTAACAGGCACAGGTGTAAAGCAGGAATGGTTACTAATGTAATCCCGCCTGCCACAAGGAGGGCAGCGAACAGGGAGGACCAGGTAGTAGTGAACTGTGTGCATCTGTGCCGTGACCTTCCCATACTGGGGGGGTACCAAATGCTGAGGTCATTCCTGAAGCAAGGAAGTGCAGCCCAGGGCCATGGGAAGGCACTTTAAAATGCGCCTCAAAGAGCCAAGTGACCTTTACAGGCTCTGGCTGAATACAACCAGCTTTGGGGAGTGCCAGGAATGCCACTGGCAGGGAGGCTCTGTAATTGGGGTGTGAGCCTGTCCCTGGGGGAGTAACATGGCCTCTGAAGTGAGGGATGTGCCAGAGGCACTCAGAGATGAGTGTGGGGTGTGTGTCTCTGTGTTTCTGTGTCTTTGTGTGTCTATCCATGTCTGTAAGCCTGAGTCCATGTGTGCGTCTGCATGTCTGTCTGTCTGTGTCTGTCTGTCTGTGTGTCCCTCCATTTGTGTCTATGTGTTTCTGTGAGTCCTGGGGTGTCTGTGTGTCCATGTGTTTGTGTTCCTGTCTGCGTCTCTGTGCATCCGCTTGCATCTGTGTCCGTGTGTCTATGTCTGTGAATCCATATGTCTGTGTTCATGTGTCTCCATGTGTGTGTCTGTGTGTCTCTGTGTGTTTGTATGTATCCATGTCAGTAGGAGCCTGTGTCTGTCTGCACTTGTTTGTCTGTGCCCATGTCTGTGTGTGTCTGTTCATATGTGCTTGTTTCTGTCTCTGTCTATATGCATCCGTGTGTCTTTCTGTGTCTGCGTATCCGTTTGTGATTGTGTCCCTATCTGCGTCTGTGTCCATGTGTCCATGTCTGTGAATCTGTATGTCTGTGTTCATCTGTGTCTCCATGTGTGTGGCCGTGCCTGGGCGTCTCTGTATGTCTGTATCTATGTCAGTATGAGCCTTGTCTGTCCGTCCTTGTCTGGGTCCATGTGTGTGTGCATCTGTGTGTTTGTTCATACATGCTTGTGTCTGTCTACATATGTCCGTATGTCTTTCTGGGTCTGTGCATCCGTGTGTGTCTATGATTGTGTATCCCCATGTCTGTGTGTCCATGTGTTTGTGTCCCTATCTGCATGTGTGTGTGTGTCTCCTTGTGTCTGTGTGTCCACGTCTGTGAATCTGTGTGTCTGTGTTCATCTGTGTCTCCATGTGTGTGGCTGTGTCTGTGTGTTTATGTCTGTGTGTATGTATCTGTCAGTATGAGCCTGTGTCTGTCCTTGTCTGTGTCCATGTATGTCTGTTCATATGTGCTTGTGTCTGTGTCTGTTTCCTCATGTCTGTGTGTCTACATGTCTCTGTGTGTATATCTTTCTGTGTCTGCACATCCATGTGTGTCTGTGATTGTGTATCCCCATGTCCGTGTGTCCATGTCTGTGAATCTGTATGTCTGTGTTCGTGTGTCTCCATGTGTGTGGCCATGTCTGTGTGCCTTTGTTTCTGTGCCTGTCAGTGTGTGTCTCTGTGTGTGTGTGTGTGTCAAGCCCTGGGAATCCATTTCAGCCGTTACACGGAGTTTGTTTGGTATTTTATTGAATTTCATTTATATTAAATTAAAAATATATTTCTGACAGATTCATGTAACAAAAAGGCAGAACAGTTTCAAATTGTTCAGCTGGGATGAGCGCGGGTTGATGCACGGTGGGTCGCAGTCTACATTTGCTTCTACAAACAGATAAAGCTCTACCCAAGGACCATGAGGGGAAAGTGGGGGCTGCACAGGGGTGGGGATGTAACCACACGAAGGGGATGCACAGGTTCTCCCCAGCCTCCAAACAAGACAAAAGGGGAGGGAAGGGTAAAAAGAAAAACCAAGAATCAGTGAAAAGAAGGGAAATTAGGCTAAAATATGTAGCTAATATTAACCCAGGTCAGTACGTATTTAACCGTGTATAATCCTTGATAGCTAACATATGAGAAAGGAAAGGTTAAAGTAACATTACGCCACACACAACTGGCATACCCTACTGTGTAAGCAAGTGCAGAAAGTCTGAACACACCACAATAGTGCTAAAACACAGAATCACACAGAATGCCAAGAATGGTACTTCTAACCAAAACCAGGGGGGTGGGAAGGGAGAGAAAGAAAAGGAGAGGAGTGGCTTAAATCACAAGCAAATTACCTATATACAAATCAACCCTAAGGACAATTATGTTCCAAATAATGGTGTCCACAAGGAAAATAAAAGCAACATTATCCTTATTTACAAATGCAACTAGCTGTGTCTTTAACAAGCTATAAAAATACTATTCACATTTTCAAAGTAACATACAGTAGTTTTTATTTTTCAGAAAGGCAGCTAACTCTGAATGCATCACTGCAAGAAATGAGCGTCTTCCCCAGCGTGCTGATGCTTCTCTTCCTCTGAAGGTACCTCGTAAGGCAGAAGTAGCGTTGGCTTTGTCTCTGCGCTTTGAGATCATGGAGAATGGGATAAACCCCCGAGTCTCCCATCTCCGCCTCTCGCAGGAGCTCAGTGCTGGCCCTGTGTCACCGCCCCCCCCGCCACCACCACAGATGAGGCTCAGCCTTTGATTTTGAGGGGACAGGAATGTCATCCTCCGGGCCTGGGAATTTGAGCCTCATCCAAAAAGCAAACGTCAATAGCTTGTGACTGCCAGGTCAGGAAATACATTTTGGCTATCTCTGGTTTTAGGAAGAGACTTCTGTTTCCCCTCGGTTTCCCCTCCCTACACTCGGGTGCTGCCTCTTTAGAAATTCCAGCTTATGGTGGTGGGGAAATCACAAAAACTGCAAATAAAGGGATCAAAACTATTGTGAATAATGTATTGAATGGGTACCCATTTCCCACGTTAAGATGCTATAAAAACTTACGTGTTGTCATTGACCTACATCTTCCTCTTACCATACCCCACCCTAAAAAGACAAGTACCCAGCAACTACCTTCAGGCCCCACCTCAGGCGGTGGAACAGTGTTTAGTGCATTCAAAGTTAGCTACCCCTTACACAGCTGCTCAGTTAATAATCGACCCATTTAACAGCAGTACCAGTTTATGCTACATATGTCATAGTACCTTACCTCGAAAGAACGGCGTACGTATCTACACCTACTTATAAAATACCATTCACAGTTTATTACTGTGGTTATCCCAAAAGGGTTTTTAGTCTTCGGAGTGCTATGGACAATACAGTGTTTTCTCCCTAAGGGGGCTCAAGGGGTGGGCAGGGCACAGCATGGGGATGGCAGCAGCCAGTGCTCAAGGGCACTGCATGGCTCAGTGTCCATGGGTGCCCTGGTCACACCTGAGCCACCAGTGAGAGGGGCTGTGAGGGAGGCACCTCTGCCCCGGGGGTTTCACCCACACCACAGCTGGAGCATGGTTTCATGGCTTTTTTATTGGGGAGGGGAGAAGCACTGCGACACAATTACTGACACTGGGAAACACCTCACACATCTCCCCTTAACCCCCTCTCTGCCAAGGTCCACAAAGCTCACTCTGCAAATTAAATAGAAAAGGGGGAAAGAAAAGCAGCTTGGACTCCTTAATGGGGATAACATCCACAGGTTCTCCTCACACCACACCCCCAGCACAGATCCCCCCCTGGAGGTGCGTGGAAGCACCTCCTCAGTTCAGCTCTGGGTAGGAGATGCGCTGGGCCCACTGAGTCCCACCAGGGTCAGTCAGATCTGAACACCCGCGTGCTCCCGCTGCACTGATCACTGCACCCCAGACAGCTCCCAGCCTGCGGTGGGAGCACGGAGCCTCCCAGCACAACACTGTCCTAATCCATGCAGCGGTACAGGAATATGACCTTGCGCTAAAATAAAAGTACAACAAAGGTGAGGATGTGATTTCTGGATGTTTTACAGTGGTGTTTCTAACCACGGGGAGCTGCTTTCTGGTCTTTATTCCCAACCTGAAACCCCCATTTCTAACAGTGACCTTTTCCTGCCTTAGTGAGAATCAGGAAATAAAAGAGAAAGGGAATCTTCCAACCACTGTGATGCTGCAGAGGCTCCCTGGTGGGACACCGCAGCTCCTCACATGTGAGGGAGCACAAAAGCTGCAGACAACCAACCCATCCTGCGCAGTCTCAGCTCCCCCCCTTTCCTCCCCCCCACCTGAACCCAAATCCAAGATTTTATTTAACAACAGACAAGCTGTTTTCTCAGCAGCACAGGTCCAAGATCCATGGGAATAAGGTTATTGCACATGACAGAGCTAGAAATGAGTGGCTGCAGCCTTCATGCTCCTGCCATACCACCACCCTTGGACAAATACCTGCTGAAGGGAACTCATGGGGACACCGACCTCTCTGAGGTGCTCTTTATGAGCCAAAGAGGTGACTGATGCCCAGAGGGCTGGTTCTAGTTCATGCTAAAGCCTCTGTTCCAGCTGCTACCCTCAAGCTAAGCAGCCTTCAAAGCAGACAAACACCTACCTGAGCTCCAGTTCCGAAATGTGAGTGGGAATCAGGGTGGATGCAAAGTGAGGGAAAAATCCATCCTGACAAGTGAGCTATGCCCCAGCTCTCGGTCCCAGGGGAACTCACGTTACCCCCCTTCCCTCCACCTAGAAGGGTCAGTGTCCACCTGTGTGCATACATGGGTGCTTCCATAGAGCCCGCCCAGGGTGCACAGGGCTCTGTGGGGAAGGAAGGCTGACCAGACGGATACCTTCAGTTACCCTGGGGAACTACATGACCAACAGCTTAATTCTGCCCTGTGCCAAAGTCTCCTCATCAACCGAACAGCACAAAGGAGCCTACACAATCCTTTCATTCCTTTGGCTGACACCATGCCACAGGACACCGATGCAGACACCCCAGCAGGCACAAAAAAAGATCTTTACTTCCATATCCTAGTTTCCCATATAGGTCCATCTCTACCACCCCCCCCAAAACCCAAGCAGACTTACCTCTCAGCTAGTACCTTACACCACCCTGCCCAGCTCTATCTGTAGCTGTGGAAACAAGGGATCCAGAGACTCAGGATCAAGCTGGTCTGCCAGAGTTGCCACTTTGTTGGCATCTAGGCTGGTATCAGTGGTGGTTGAGGGTGGGGGAAATACTCTCCTGTAACTCCCTCTCAAATCCTTAGTGGAAACCCATGTTAGATTGGCTGCCCTGCCCCAGCACCCACTGCCCTTCACATGCAGCTGCTGGGCTTACTGCCTGTGGGACAATCAGGGAAAGGTCTTCCCCCATTAATCCAGGAAATGACGGGAATGGGGTCATTACATATAATTCCTGCAGTCAACAAGCGCATTTTCTACTACACAAGTGGTACAACCAGGGTTAACACAACCTTTCTTTCCACACAGAAAAGGATTTCAGGGCTGAACTTAAGACACCTGAAGCACAGTGGCTCCTACTCGCTTGGATTTAGTCCCATCGCTTGCTACCTGTGAGAGATGACCTGTCTGAATGCAAATTGTAAATACTCTGCTACATCTGAGTGAATGGCCATGGAAGAATCCCTCCTGGCTATTCCACAGGGAAAACTGAAAAGAGCTGAAGGAAGAAACCTAAAGGAGTTGGTTTCAGTCAATTATGTTCCAGCAAGTCAATCAGACCCAGCATTCATGTCTGTTTGACCCTCACGTAGACAATAACAACTCAGACAAGTATCATGAGAGAGATTAGGAAAACCTAAGCTGTTGCTCTCTCATTCAGCACGTTGCTTTGTGCCTTGGACAATGGCTGGTACACACTTGGGCATCTGCTCTTGCGAAGTTAGTCACTGCTCTTCCATCGTGCAGGCTATGGGAAGGGAAAGGAACTGACAGTGCTGTGTACAGATACCACTGCAGAACTAGAGAATGAATTACACCCAGACAGAATACTGCTGCTGATGCTCCCCCCTGCTGCTCTGTGCTGACAGAATGCACTGGGTGAGTGGAAGTCCCTGCTTTGCCCCCAGCTTGTCACTGGTCAGTATTCAAAGACACAGCTCAGCCTGGCTGCAGGACAGAGGCCAACATTAAGGGAGCTGCCGTTCGGGCCTTCAAGCAACCTCTGCATTTCCATGCTACTGAACATGTCACGCCCACAAGCAACGAGTAAAATGAATAAATAATTCAAGTTTTGTAAGAAATAAAGTGTTAAATTGCTCACCCCCTGGTTATTTACATTTTGATTACTTGACGGGCTTGTTTCCAACACCAGAGAAACAAACAGGCCTCATCTTCCGTTAGCAGCTACCTCCTGGCCCCATTCCACCCAGGGCTAGAGGTATTCATCCTTCTGCACCTCTTTGAACTCAAACACATCAGCTGTACCAGGAGTTTGTTTTACTTTTGCTCCATTAGGAGTTACTCTGGTACCAGACTCGCTCAGGGACAAATCAACTCCTTTCTCCACTTACCTATCTAATCCAAGCTGCTGCTGTGCTGCTCTTTGCCTCCCAGCAGCATGGCAGCTACAACCCGACCTGGCTTCAGGTGACTCCCTGTGAGCACTACTGCAGGCAAACCTCCCCTGGAGTGCTGTCTCCAGGACCTCCCCCCTGCACCCCCAGCCCCTGCCCAATGCCTGCCTCCATCTCCTGCCAAGACCATGAGGAGTTAAGGAGACATCAAGAAGAGGCAAGGCCTCTCAGATGGGTGATGGCTTTGTAACCATCTATCCCACCTCAGTGGTCTGGTGGTCATTTTGTTCTGCTACCATGAACCACCTTCGTACCACTTCACCCAACACCTCCCTCGAATAGATTCAAAGTTCTGCGCTTGTTCTTGCTGTTTTCAGACTCTTCAGCTATGCACTTGGCTTACACATTTAACATCCACCCCATGGCTGGTTCAAGCTGGCCTGAACACACCTGATGCAGAAACAGGCTGTAGGCTGGACCAACCTTGACCTAGTGTTCATACATGATTTATTTCCCACCAACAATCACACCAACCAACCCAGATTTGAAATCTCTTCATATCTTTGTCAAACTGACCCTCAGCCACCAAGCTTTGGGTAACTACTGCTTGTTTCTTACTCTTTCCTCTGCTTCCCTACAATTCAAGGTGGCAAGCTGCTGAGATGGCAGGAACTGGGGGCACTTGATGCTGTTTCCATACCACGAGAGTTGTTGCTGGTTTTGTTGCCAGGTCAGGTCACCCCAAAGATCTTGACTTTTAACAGTACTGAAGTGCATAAACTGAAATACTGTTGTACCACCTAAGATTGGCATCCATCAGGTATTGTTTCTTTCCCTTTAAAAGCCTCAATGGATAAAGACGTAGGCAGCTCTCCAAAGGTACTTAATAGTTCCTTAAGATTTTGGGTAGGAACCAGGTACACAAATGCTCTTACACACAGGGGTCTTGGCGTGTCAGGAGCAAGCCATCAGTGTCTCCGGCCCTTACGCCTCCCTTCCCAGCTCCATCTGCCTCAGGTTGCTAAAAACGTCCAGAACTCTGGCTGAAAGTTATTTCCAAAGAGAAGCAGGCCAGGGGTGGGGGACATCTACCTAAAAACTGAGGTTGATGAAAGCAGAACTAAGTGCAAGGAGACTGACTCATACTTATTTACATTGTTGATGGAAAGCTTTGCGAGTCATGCACGTTTTGAATCCTCAAACCTCGCGTGCATCGTCTTCTGTGCCAGAGTAATCCTACTGTTAGGAGAAAGTATTCCGTACTGCGCTGCAAGCCAGAGCAAGACATTTGTCTTCTCCAATCCCTTTCAGAGCTTGCTCTGCTGTCCTTCCCGTGGCAGCAGTTAGAGCTAGCCGCTCTGTCACTGTATTCTCTGAAGCAGTCAATGCAATGGCCTCTCAGAACTGGTCGACATTGTTCCAAAGACTTGATTTGCTTCATTTTGGCATTTCCACAGTCATCCTTTACATAGAATTCATCACTTTAAAATGAGTATTTTGTATTTTGCTGGTCACTTCCATATTGCTTCATTCAAAATCCAGAAAACAGTTCAAATAAAATCAGAGCAAAGTGCAAACTAACTTTCCAGTGAACTGTGATGTGCGTTTTCTCCAGTCCAGTGTCTGTCTTCCAGTTTAAAGGACCCTTCCCACCACCGCCCCACAGAACACCAGCAGACTTCATGACCCCAATCAAACTCTCCAGTTCTCCGTCTTGTCCTCAGTGTTGCCTGACAGCATCCCCAACTCCCTTCATGATCATGAAGAAGAAAAAGAGGGAAGAAATTGTTTAGGTCTTAGAATGTATTTATAGTCAGCAGGTATAAAACAGGAAAGCAAAGTGTTTTGCATACAAATCCTGGTTTCTTGGCCTGTCTTTTAGCTTCAAAAAGGACTGGAGTGGTTTTGTTACTCTCTTCTGAAAGGGTTTTTTTTGTGTTTGTCATGTTGGCACAGGTACAAAAATGGTCGTGTCATGTCCCAGTTCTAAAGTGGGAGTCTCTGTGGTTAGGAATTGGCACAAAATCATGGTGTGGCTCAGAAAAGGGTTTAGCCGTGTATTAAGAGTCCCATCATCGTTTCTTGGAAAGCCACGGTGAAGGTCTGAATGATTACGAAAAGCCAGGTTAGCCATTTTCAGTTGCTGGGCTAGAAAGTGTTAGAGAAAGAAATTGGATTCTCAATCTCAATTACTATGCTATCACACATGATACAAAAATTGTCCATTTTCCCCCCGATGGAAACTGCATTGAGATTTCCAGGAATGCTGTACAGACTCTCATCAGTTCCTGCTGGAACAAACAGCCTCTTTGTGGCTTCCCCTACAGTGTGTGGGTTGAATCACTGAGAACTAGCTTGACAGCAGGCAACACTGCCACTGGCCTTTACTGGTACTGTCTGGCTTCTCTGACCATCCGAGCCTCCGGGTCTGCGGAAAGTGAGAAATGCCAGGTTGTACGCGCCTCTTTTCAGTCTCTTTCCTTCCTTCTTTCCAGGTTCCCAACCCAATCTGCAAACAACTCTGAGACATCTTTTCACTTAGAAATATCAAAAATGAGTGAACTGGCAAGAAGAGGAAGCTCATGGGAGAAAGAAAGGGAGAGAAGGAGGGAGAAAGGGGAGAGAGAGAGAGTGAGGCAGCTAGAAGGAGTTGCCTTTCCACTTGTGTAAGACCGCGGTCACTACACCACTGTGTTCCGGTGTCTGTAGGGTGGTGGGGGCAGCACAGTGCCAGGCTTCAGGGAGAACTCAGAGAGGTATTCAGGATTCTCTGCCACAATGGGCCGGATCCGGCCGTTCTGTTTGTAAAAGTACTTTGTGCTGTACTCTTGCAGGTAGTCCGGGTGCTGGAGGGTGCTTCGTGGGGGCAGGCTGTGGTTCCAGTAGTCTGGGTTGTCAAAGGCCTTCTTGGCTTTCTCTGGCAAATTGTTCTTCAGGTACTCAGCTTTTTCCAAGGTGTTGGCAAACGTGTTGAGGTACAATGGCTCGTTCACGTACTCATCCTCTGCCTTGGGCTGCCCGTTCGGAGCGTTGTGATATTCCGGGTTGTCCACAGCTTGGAGATCTCCGTTCTTTCGCCGGGAAACAAATGGGTTCTCTTCCACCGGGTTTAGGTATTCTAAGGAAAGATGAAAAGTAAATCAGCAACAAGAGGGAGTAATCCATCCACCCAGCTGGCATCACACGTACATTACTACCAGGCGGTGCTTGGACTTGTGCATCCTCCACCCAGCCATTCCTAGAACTCCATGTGCTGACTATGTTGAACATACATTTGCTAAAAGTGAAGAATTTGCAACCTAAACAGACCATATGGGCTAAATTGAAAACCCTCACTGATGAAGTGACTCATGACACATACTGGCAAGCCAAGTTACACATCTCGCTGAGCCATAGCCCACGTGTCTTGCGTGATCCTGGACTTCCTCTCGGTGTATGACCTACAAAACCAAACATGATGAGCTGCCTCTGCTGATGATCCTCTCTGCAACCTTGGACGTTGGCAGTCAAAGCCTCTGCTCTGCAGTCTTCCCATCCAGAAAGCTCTATAGAAATCTTAGTTAAGCCTCTGCACAAAAGCCATCCCCAAGGGCTAACTTCCAAGACAGCTTCATCTCTAACAGAACAATTTATCTTATTAAAAACCTCCTACCCCTGAAGAACAAAGGTCCTCAAAGCATTATGAAAAAAATGATTCAAATGAGCCCTGGAAAGGGTACAAGAGAGCCTCACATCAGCTCCAAACCAGGACTTGGAGCACGTTACGGTCACTTCAAATCCCTTTCTGTGAATTAACACCACCAAAAGAAGTTGTAGCTGAACTGCAGAAGGTTTTATTGCATACGGAGCGTGCCTGGAAAGCTGGACAGGAGGTGGGGAAAGAAGAGAAACATGAAGAGAGTGGCTGCGCTAGGTTAAGAATGCACACTTAGTAAAGTCTCTGCCATGGTCATACACAGGCAGCAGAGCCACGGAGCAATGGATTCGTTGCGTGTCATGTCCTACCTTGCACTGTGTGCAATGAGGTCTGGCTGCAGAACAGGAAGCCAATCAGCTGGGCAGGAAGGAGGTCACTGGCAAAGCAAGTGGGCTGCAAAGGGAATGGCTCGGAAGTGAGCTGGGGACAAGAGTGCCGGGGTGCAGCAAGATATGAAAAGCATCCAGTTGACTGAAGGCTGGAAATCATCGGATCAAACCCACTTCCAGTATTAACTCTGCCTTTCATCTCACAGCTCTCACATAATAGGGTCCCCAAGCCACTGCCATTAGTGAGGGACGATCTCTCAGCCTGCCTGTGGTGCACAGGGATGCCAGCAGAAGGCCTCCATTTCCAGTGGCATGGCTCTGATCATATGCTTTGCAGACATCTCCACATGTAGGAGGTGTTTTAAGAGGGTGGCTATGGTCCTTATTTCAGCTCTGCTTGTATCCAGGCTGGGACCAGTACTACTGAATGCAAAATTTCACGCCTTAGTGAGTATCTCTGAACACAGCTAAAACTTGGTGGACAGGCACATGCACTTGTACCAGGAGCACAGGTACAGACATGACAGCCAAGCAGTGCTTTGATTTGAATCCCCTAGCTGACCAAGAGCACACAGCATGGCCACACCATGACATCCCTGCCCAGTGAGACCTGAAGGAGGTGCTTTCTCCTTTTTCACTACCGCATCTCAAGGGCTCAGGTAGCACCTCTGAGGTGCTGAGTTCCTGCAGAACTCTCAGGATCTCCAGGGTGAACCTGCATGTGAACATGTGCAGGCTCACAACTCATCATCAAATCTCTTATTGAAAGGGTGACTGCTGAAGTATAGGGCCATGAATGCTACTGCTGTGGGTCGAGCCCCAGGGCTCCCTCTGTTTCCATCACGTAACACAAGCAGTAAGTGGCTCCCAAATTCTTAGCTAACACAGTAGGTACCTGGCATTTTCATTTGCATTAATTAATTTCTTTAAAGCTAATGCAAAGGTTTGGAAGCAAATTACTAGTGACACTTCCCTTTACATCTAAATGACTGCTGTCACTATTTAAAAAGGAAGAAACAAATGATGGCGAACTGGGAGTGTAGCACTGAGCTGGCACAGATCTAAACAAACTTCACCTTACAGGGATGGTCTCTCTGAAGCACATCTTGTTCTTTCAAACCTAAAGTTCTCTAGGGTAGAAAACGCCAACTGTATCAGTTCTGTGGTTCACCATGACATTTACCAAGCACAACTCCGTGAAGATAAAGACAATCCATAAACAAAGCAAAGTGGTGACTACAGCTCGCCAAAAATAGATCCTTTTCTTGGAAATAACTGAACTTTTGGGCTTGGGTAAAAAGGGGCTGTTCAGTGGTTTGGTTTTTTTCATTCCTCTCTCATTATTTCCCAGAATGAAAACTGAAAGCGGGAATTACAAAACTTGGCATATTTGAGCTTTTCAAAGACGAAAACTAAGCAAAATAAAACAAGTCCTCATGCAAAGATTTATCAACCTACTCAGAATGTTTCAAGCTTGCTCATTATTCAATGAAGCCATTTTTGGTGGAAATCTGCTGATGTAGAAAAAGAGAGAATGCAGTCAGTCTAGACTAGGAGCAATGTTTTACCTGTTTTAGGCTTGTCTCGCATCGGCGTCATGTACCCATCCTCATCCAGTTCTCCCCGGACAACCCGCTCAGGTATGAAGACTGTGGGATCAGCGCTGTACCTCTGGGTGCTGCTGTCCTCTTTTGCCAGGGTTGCCACTTGCTTTCGTAGTGTGCCATTACAGCAAGTATCTTCAAAGATCTCCGCTGCAGCCCCTTGAGCAACTGGGGCTTCTGGTATTATGCAGCCAGGAGCTCTGTAGGGCATTGGCACTTCTCCAGCATAGCCACCATCGCGATACACAAACTGGTTCTGTTGGAAAAGAAAAGGCAGCATGAGAAAGGAGGCTCCAAAGGGAGAGAAGATTCAACAGCAAGTCATCTCTGTGGCTCCTGTGCCTTTCCTGCCACACTTGCTCAATGACACATTTCACCAGGCAGGTGAAGCCTTGCCCATCCTGCAGACTATCTCATGTCCAGCACTGCAGGATCAGCAGCAGCACAGGTGCTCTTGTACACCAGCAAAGGATCCGGCTGCCAGTGGTGCTGAGCTGGCTTCCCCACCCAGGGAGGCACCATCAGTGCAGAGAGGAGAGAAGGGAAGCAAACTGGCTGCTCAGGGCTGGAAATGGGGCTGGAAAACTTGTCTCCTACCTAGACATGTGGAGGTTGGATATACACAGCTAAAAGAGGCAATCACAGTATCTCCTCTTCTACCACTTTGTCAATCTCCCCTGACTTCTGAACAAACCCCTTAAACAAACCTCATGTTAGGGAAACCTCCTTCTGCAAAGGGGACTGGGGACAGAGGTTCATCATCTCTGAACTCTGTTCATTTCAGGGGGGCCTACTCTTAGGGCATCCTGCAGCAACAATCACACTGTCACCTGAACACTACATCATTCCATCGAGTAGTGTTTGAGGCTGGTGAACTGTGTTTGTATTGGTACCACAACTCAGTGGTTTGACTCCACCTACCATTTTGCTTGTCAGCAAGTGCATGCAAGGGAATTTCGACATCATGACCTATAAATAGGAAGGAAAAATGTACAGATTCATCCAAGCTTGTTACCTAAAAGCTTCTGCAAGAAAAGTTGGCAGCTGGCAGAATTTTGGGTGTGGGTCCACAGAGCTTGCACACGAATCCAGGCTGAGTAGAGATCTTGACTATCTGACTGCTTATACACACTCCATTTGCTATTGGCTCTTGAGCCATTTACATAGGAAAGAGGGATTTGAAACACAAAATACATAGTGAAGGAAGGAGGAAAACCTAAAGGATGAAGGCTGAATGTGAAATACTTACTCCTGACATAGGGGTGTAGGCAGGAGGAGGGCTGTGTCCAATTTCACTCTAATAGGAAAGAAAAATGGAATGATGGATACGTAATAAGAGGTCACATGAATGAAACAAGTCACATGAGCTGTATGAGCTAACGGGGGAAACATGCACATCAGTTAGATTTCCTAACTGAACCCAAAAGTCAAAGAATTCGATCTGGCAAATGTCTCACCAACATCCACAAGCTGTGTGCCACCAGTCTTAGGGGAGGGCTACTGGGTGCCTCTTACTGGGTAAGGGCAAACTACCATGTTACACCTGCTGGGAGCTGTGTATCTTGCAACTGTCTTGTGTCCAAACACAGACTGTACAGAAAGAATAACAGACAGTGCACTCAACTTCTGAGGAAACACAAGGCAGCACTGCAGAGAACATCTCACTCCAAGCCAAGGCTTCCTTTCCCTGGGACAAAGCAGGAGAGGAATAACCAGGAGGGCAGAAGGCTGCAGGACTGTCATCAGACTGTCACAGCTCACATATGACAGGAAGCACAGTCCCTAAGCTTTGGTAGACTCAGACAACACAGCAGCTCCTGGATCTCAAGACTGCAACGTGACATGGTCCTCCTCTCAGCATGTACCAGTCTTCTAATGTCACCTCTGTATCACAGGCTAAGTGTGGAATATCCTTGCAGAGATCTTCATTTTGACATTGGTTTCTGGAACCATCTTACACAGCCCTGTGGACCCTGGACTGCTGTAACATCACCAGCACAGTGGCTGCATTTATACCTATTACTGCTACACCAAACCAGCCTGGTTCTCATTGAGGAAATGAAACCAAAATAAAGAACCTTTAATTTTTCTCGTGTTCTTCTACTCCCAAAATGTTGTTGTTGAGAGTACAAGATCAGTTCTTCATAATTACTGTATTTCCCATTTTATTTCAAAAACTTTCTTGTATTTCCATTATCTCCTCATTGGGGAAGAGAAAAAAGACAGGATTCGAAAAAAAAGGTGCAAACTTGAGAGAAATTAGGAAAACCCCACTGCTTAAGGAGCCCAACCACCCCAAGAATAAGCTACAACTCATTTATCAAAACCATATCTACATCAGGAAACACACCGAAGTTAAAAGAAGAGACAACATGCATCCTCACATAATAAGGATTGGATGTACTATGGTCAAGCCTTTGATATAAACATCTTGCCAAAACATCAGGATGGAGATGCTGGTCACTGCCAAATATCTCACTTTATAAAGGAATGTTTTGTGTTTAAGCAAAATACCTTAAAAAGCATGCTGTCTGTCTGAAGATCCTTTTCTGGTGATCAAAATGTGCCCATCTCCTATCTGAAATAGCCCTGCAGCCAATATAGCACCTTGTGTTTGAGATGCAAATGTGGTGATGAGCCATAGCTACACTCTTCTCCAACCCTATAAAAATTAATCCATATTTAGCCAAGTTATGACCTTGAAAAAGACTCCATGATGTGAATCACAAAAGCCCAGGAAAACCTTTGCAAGCTGAAGTGTCTGTACCATCCATTTGCAAGGCTCGAGCAAGCCTCTCTCTAGTTGTTTTTCCTCAGGAAAACTAGGAGCTGGTAGGAAGCACAGCAGAGGGTCTATCCTGTGGTCTCAGTGACGCCCCTTCCCAGTGCCTGTGCCTGGGGGAAGAGGAGGAGGAAACAGCAGTCTGAGCAGATGCAGAGTTGAGAGGCTTGCAAGGAAAGTGATGACATAAGAGCTGGCAGCAGGGATGGCCTGGAGCCAGGGAATGGTAGTTTGCAAAGAACAGAGGGCACCAGCAAGTGAGAAAGACAGTGAGGTGCAGGTGAGGTGAAAGGGCTGGCACATGGCAGCAGGCTGAGCAGGAAGGGAGAGATGCTGGCGAGACCTAAACGTGACAGGGAGAAATGGGAGGCACAAGGACAGAAAGTAGCCTGAAAGCACTTGTAGCATCATCTTCTCTAGAGGCTGAAGCTGAACTTGAATCTCCTTTGCTGTCAACAAACCACTTTTGAACCAAATGGCCAAATGCGGGCCTGGCTCAGTCAAGGCAGAGGGAGCTGAGCAGTCCCTGGGCCTGTCCCAGCACAAGTAGAAGACCATCTTAGGAACCTGAACGTCCACAAATCCATGGGACCTGAAGAGTCCACGGGTCCTGAAGGAGCTGCAAATGAAGTTGCTAAGCCATGGTCCATCATATTTGAAAAATCATGGCAGTCAGGGGAAGTTCCCAACAACTGAAAAAGGGAAATATAACCCCATTTTCAAGAAGGGGAAAATGGATGAGCCGGGGAACTACAGAGCAGTCAGCCT
>JANRGW010039463.1:13632-24872 GCA_024733675.1 Psilopsiagon aymara | reverse complement strand
GGGGGGAGGAAAAGCAAGCATTATTATAAATTTCAGATTAAAATTTAATAATAAGGTATTTTTAAAAAAGGTTTTAGAGAGGCTTGTTTTCTTTTTTTGTATGTGCAGTAGTTGTCATGATCTAAACTTCATTTCATGTCTCAAAAAAAAAAAGGATGTGTGTGGTGTGTGCAGAGGAGAGGGAAGATAGGGATTCTGGTTGAGGATAGTGTTTATACCTTTCTAACAGAACAAGAAAGTCCCTCAGTTTTCGCCCTGTGCTCTTTGGGTCTCCATCCATTACTTAAAAAGGAAGCATGATGAACAAGTCCTTGTACAACTCTTTTTGCCAAGATAGTGCCTGTGCCAGAAATTTATGAGTAATGGGCTACAGCTGTGATCTCCAGCTCTTAGGCTGTTTTGGTATTTCAGTAATTACAACAGTTTCATTAATATTTAAAGAGAATAGTCAGTTCAATATCAGTAAGAGGCTATTTTGTACAGAATGGATGCATTTTGCATTTGCATTTGACATTTGATAATATCTACACATAAGCTCTGAGCCATAGAAATGAGATGTCACACAAAGGAAAAATTAAGCCAGATGTAACTTCTTAGTAAATCTCTGAAACTGTAGGATAAATGTCCGAGACTGGTAGTGATATGAAGAGCAAGCACCTTTTTCCCAGTCTTATATTTGTTTGCTACATGAAACATTATTTTTATGTCTTTGTTTTGTGCTTGTGATATCTGTGGATATTTAAAAGAAATAAAAACTTGAAACTAGATGAGTAGTAAAATAACAGGTCAGAAATATGAATATAATGTCTATACTTGTTTAATAAAACCAGATGTGTTTCTGAGATGTCAACTTTTCAATTTATATCAGTCTTCATTTTAGGTCACCATTCCCCTTAGCAACGGCATGTCTTTCTTGCACAGCTGAGGCAATTAAGTAGGCTCAACAAAGAAGCATCTTTGGCATTAGCATAGTAGAAGTAAAGGGTAAGCAGGTAAGCAGAAAACTGCAAATAAAATTTAGTGTAGACTGGAATAAGTTGATAAGCATGGGAATAAAAAGCCTTTAAATTCTGCATACTCTATGAACTTAATAACTAGACTGTTCTGTAAAAATGCTAGCTCAGTGTTCAGCAGCAGTAATAAAGCTAATAAAATGTTAGGAACTACTGGAAAAGGAATAAGGAATAAAGCATAAAATATCACTGTCTAATTGCATAAAACCATAGCTCTCCCATATCCTGATCACTCTACAGTTCTAAACTCCCATTGCTAAGGAGTATGGTAGAATTTAAAAGTGATCAATGGAAGGTGACCAAAGAAATCAAATGCACAAAGTGGTTTCCTTACAAGGAAGGATCAAATAGATAAGGACTACTCATCCTTCAAACTAGAACTACTTTCCAAGGAATGATGCACTAGACATGTTTGCAGTGATGAGTAACTTTTCAAATAAAGTAGGGTTACCAGGTGTATAATGAACAAAATGTGATACCTAATTCTTTACACACCACGCAGTTCAACTTTAAAATTTCTTAACACAGGGTATGTGGATGCTAAAACCTTTTGTGTGTTCAAACCCAGTATTCTCAGAAAATTAAATTATGTTCTTATGACATGAGGAACCTCTCCACTCTTGCTGAAGAAATTCCTGAGGAGGCTGACAGAATATTCTGGAGAAAGTTCACTATAACCCTTGGAAAGTTTGTATATTCTTTCCTAAACATTTACTGCTGAGTAGTGTCAGAAATAATCCAGATACAGTGAAGAGGTGTTTGATTTGATCAGTGTTGCGTTCTTCAGAAATAGTCTTGTTAGTCTCCTAAAGGAACCAGAATATATTTTTTACCTTTACCGGCAATGAAAATGGAGCTTCTTGTTCCTTCCTAGAATTCTTTATACCAGGTAAACTACCTCACTTCAGAATGTGTTAAAGACAAATAGTTATTTTTTAGTATCTTCTAAGAGATTATTTTAGAAGTTAAAAAAAAAAAAAAAAAAAATTAAAATTCTTCAGATGCAATTAAATAATTATTTAAGTCCTTTTTCACAACAAGTTGTGGAATATATTTTTAGTGCAAGGATCGGTCCAATATTATAATGTGCTTTTTAAAATCAGCAAATAGAGATGCTTAAAACTGTATCTTCATAACAGATTTGGGATTGGAAAAGAATCAGTATCGTATTACTGATCACCTATGATTGCCATCTTTTCGTGTATCTATCCCTCTACCACACTAGGGTACTCTGTTAGCTGAAGACGGTATACTGTATTTTGTACAGAAATAAGGGAATTCTCAACATGAGAAGTCACTCTTCCAGTGCAAGTTAAATTATTATTCCCTCAGAGTCCTCTTTCAACATTATTATCTAAACAATTTTATCTGAGATATATAACTTTGTTGAATGTATGTTGCGTGGGGATTGAATTGCACCACAAGGCTAGAAAAAAAGTGTTCACAATTTTTATGTGTTTTAATCAGGCTGAATGTTCTACTCTTAATTTTCAATAATTAAAAAATAAGGTTGTACAAACTGCATATCTCGCTATGATGTCATAGAATGGCTTTAATATATTTTCCAGGTGAGCAGAATTTCTAACTGTTCTACAAAAAAAGTGAACGAATAAATGTGCAATGATCTGTGCATGCAATGAAAGTGGAGTGGTTGTGAATAATACTGGAGACAATTTTTCTTACTGGAGAACAAAACGGTAACAGGTACCCTCTTGTTAGAACTTATTTAAGTAATAGACATGAGCTTTTACAACTGTAGTAGCAAAAGAGTAGACATGCAATTGTCTGTAGCAGAAAACACTGCTTTTCTGTTCTAAAAAATACTATGAATTCTCAGCATAAGTTAAGTTAAAAGTCTGTAGCAGGCCTGGATTTATAGAACCCAAGGCAAATAACTGAGATATATTCAGCTGGGACCCTAGCCACTATGAGCTCTTCATTGGAGAAAGAAAGTTTTGATGAGGTTTAGTGTGAGGCTCCTTCCATGCTCCACATCAGTCTAAAGTGAAATGTGCTGTTCTCAGACAAGAGATGTTATAAACTAGATTGCTAACCACTGAACTGGAAGTGAGGAAAAGCATAGGAGTCTGCAAATAGCAGAATACCACCAGACTACAGTGAGCACTGGAGCCTGGCAATGTGAGTGTCTCTCACCTTCTGCTTTGTTGGCAGGAAATCGAACGCAGACACCACCAGGAATATGGTGTGGGAGAGAAACGCTTTCACAACAAGCTCTCAGTTTCAGCTGGGAAATATCAGTTACAGTCATGTATGTGTGCATGAGCATGTGTATATTTGACAATGTCCACTGTTGGTCACCTCCCAGTCGGCTGGTGTCTGTTTTTTTTTTAATGCGCCCCTATGTTCAGTTGTGGGAAAACAAGATGTTAGCTGTAAGTCTGTTAAGGCACAAGGCAAGAGATCTTTCATGGGAAAGTAAGAATAAAACAGTCACATGTACCCAGCAATCCACCTGAAGTGTACCAAGACCCACAGGCTGATTCATCCCAGCAATCAAGTCACACTTTGACTCCATAGAGGCTTTTGAGAACTGGGGCAAGGAAAGCAGTAGCCTCATCTGAAGACATCAGTTGTGGAAACAGTCCTGTAGCTACATTTGGTTCAACCTGGAGCTGCATATGCAGTCTAGACCTCATTTTAGTTTTTCTTCTTAATCAGAAAGTCATAGAAGAGGCATAGTTGCAGTGTGTTAATTAGTATCAAACCATCATGTATTAAGCAAATACAGGGGGTGATCCACAGCAGCTCACTGAGCAGCTCACCGAGCAGCTCACCAAGCAGCTCACCTCCTTTCCTAAATTTCAGAATTTCCTCTTTTTTTCTGCTTGATAGTACAAACAATGAAAACATAGTTATTAATTTTTTTTTTTATTCTTTCTTTTTTTTTTCCCCAGAAGTGAGAATTCTGTGCTCGCTCTGCCACAGACTTAAGATATATAATTCTGAAAGGCGTGCAGAACGTCTTTGGTGTTAATGAATATAATGAAGATGGCTTTTGGTCATCAGAAAAGACAATACTCTATGAAAAGTAAAGGCGAATGTTTTCAGACTTTTTCCCCTTAATGACATTTTATAAAACATTACACCAAAACATACATTATTTTTTTTGAGCAGAGTATCCTATTCTATAGTCTGTCTTTTTGCCTTCAAGAATTTTCTTTATGAATTAAAAAAACCCTAGACCTTCATTTGATGCATGATTTGCAAAATAAGAATATTAAAATAGTGAACCAAATGCCAAAATCCCAAATTTCTTCATAGTTGTCATGGTTTAAGCCTCTCACACAGTTTGCTCACTTACTCCCTCCTCTTTCTTACCCCTACTCCCAGGGGGATGGGGAGGAGAATCAAAAGAATGTAACTTCCACATGTTGAGATAAGAGCAGTCCAATAACTAAGGTGTAACACAAACCACCAATAACAATAGTGACAAGGGAAATATAAAGGAAGAGAATACAACTGCTTACCACCTGACACCCAGCCTGATCAAGCAGTGAACCCCCCCTCTTCTGGGTCCCTGCCCTTAGTTTTTCACATCCTGGGCATGATGATGTGCTGTGGTACGGAATACCTCTTTCATCAGTTTGGGTCAAGTGTCCTGTCTCTGCTTCCTCCCAGCTACCCCTCCTCCTTGGAAGAGCATAAGACTCAGAAAGTCTTTGGTCAGACCAAACATTGCTAAGCACTAACTGAAAACATCAGTGTTATCAGCACTGATCCCAGGTCAAAAGTCAAAACCACAGCACTGCACCAGCTATAAAGAAGAAAAATGACTGCTACTGCTGAACCCAGGGCAATAGTAAAAGCAGGTTCAAAGGCAAACAGTGGGTACAGAAGCTGGAATTTTGGGTACCACATCATTCTTTGCCCTTTCCATCTTACCTTATGCCTTGCAAATAGACCTGTTGGAGCTTATTAATTCTTTCCTATCTCTCACTAATTTCGTTTTTAAGTATAGTAATAATAACTGTCCCCATCCAAGCATGCTCAGAGGCTAGTGTATTCTCTGTTTCTATTACTAAATTTTTCGGTAAATTTTTCTATTACCAAGTTTTCGGTAACAGATGCTAATTTATTGAGGTAACTATATTTCATTAGTAGGTAAGGATATTAATATTACTTGCATTTAATTTCAAGTTAATACAGTATCAGAAATTAAGTGGAACAAATATATTAATACAGCACACTGCTCATAGAGTAGTAGTATGACTAATAATTTAAGACTAGTGACAGAGAGCTTAAAAAAAAAGACAACTGCCAAAGTAGTTGATATTGGCCTAGCTATACTTTTTCTTTGTGTATGTGGTGCTAGAATACATTCTTTAATACATTTTAACATAAAATTATCTTTGTTTTATATTTTCAGTGATACATATTTAAAAAACAAACAAAATAAACGAAATGACAAAACCAGCAAGATTTCCCTTTAGAAATCTTGGACACAGAAATTGAGTTCTGAGGTAGAAAAACCCTCATGATATTAAGTTGTGTCATCAATTTTGCCATTGATATTGGATCATCATCTATATGGAGCCATTTTCTAGAAACATTGAATTTTTTTACAGAACAAGTTCTTGAGTTCTGTTCAGAGAGCTGCTGGCTTGCACCTAATGGAAGTCTACATTATATCCTGGTGATAGTATAACTTCACTGAGTTTATGCTCTATCTAGTCACCTTTGAACAATGCCTGATACTGTAATTCTCAGGACTGTAAATAGTAAACCAACGAAAAGCATTTTTCTGTTTCTGTTTTTGGTTTAATCAATTTAAACTTTAGTGAGAATCACAGGGAACATTTCCCAGAATAAGTTCCTTGGGCAGGTCAAAGTTGGCATTATCAAAGAAAATAAGACTTGCGATACTGGATTTGACCACATATGCATTCGTTCTTGCCTTGGGCAGCAGATTCATAGCAGAAAAAAATGAAACCCTTAAAAGTACATTTTGTCAGTTGAGAAAATATAGAAGAACAGAAAACAATTTGGGAAGGCAGTGAAAAATTTTTGCTTTTCTAGACTTTTACTTAAAGGCCAATGAATGTTATACCAACTCAGTTCACAAGGGTACATATTTTATATCCTTAAAATCAACACCAAATATTTTAAAGAAAATCATATCTGTCAAACTGTCATAAATGCCATAGTATATATAGTGCCTGTGACTTATTGAAATATCAATTCCATGGGTTAAATATACATATTTGAAAATAACACTTGTTCCCTGGTTGAAGTATTCAGCTCCTTTAATTGTGTAGCACAAGTTCTGCCCAACTAACTAGATCTGAACTCCACCTTGCTATAAAGTATTTACATTTATTGCAGTCAAAATTATGCATATCTTGATGAATTCAGTAGAATGCTGAGAAAAAGTCATGAGGGATAGCTCATAATCTTTCTATCAAAATGATTAAAATGAAGACAAAGGCTCCTCCACACAGAAACAGATAAGAATACCTAAGAATACCTAATTTTTCGAGTACGAACTAGCACTAAATAAACAAATTAAACCAAATAAAAATTTGAAAGTGCAGGCAAAACCCTAACACCTGAAAGTCACATGTTCCATCTTTTGTCTTTCTTGTGCTGAAATTACTTTGTTATAAATAGATTCATTTTTTTGTTCCTCACTACAAAGCTGTTTATATCCAAGATCAAATTTTCTGTCTGCTGAAACAGATAAATAGAAGGTTCATTATCGCATCAGCTCTAAGAAAATAAACTTTTCTACAAACTAATGCTGCTACAATTTAAAACCCTTCTTGCTGATGTAACAGTCTGCCAGGATTTGATTAGCAACAGCAAGGCCTGGGTTCAATTTCAAGGGGTCACATCAAATTGAGCCCCCATCTAAAAACCTGAGAAAATTAAATTAAACTGTCTGGGTGCTCAGTGAGCTGTACTTCTCCACTCTCAAATGATGAATCAACTGGCTTAATGAAATAGTAAGATGTTGAAGAGAGTGAAAAAGAGGAAAACAGACATATAAGCAGCACAGCAGACAATAGTTGTCTATCTATTTGCTAAATGAGACAGCACTCTCTTTTGTTGATGAGAGAGCTATTAGGCAGCTGATCTTCTTGCAACCTTCTCCAAAAAGACCCAAATATTTACTGGTTTTGCAAAATTTGGTGGCACTCTTCTGATAGGTAGCCAGAGTTCATCTAGGATCCGGCTGTTTCAGTGGCTGTTCATTAGCCTCTCCTTTGGCCTAGGTAGCTGCATTGCTTCTGCAGTGCTTTCTGCTCTTTACCACATGGTATACAGAATTTAATGCTTTCATAAGCTATCTGAGAGTTACAGACTGGCACCTAGAACACTTTTCATGAAGATCAAGGAAGCAGATTCGAAAAATTGTGGCAGAGGGAGAGAGCAAACTCAGATCTCCCAGGCTCAGACTGTTGGCGCTATTCAGTCAATTGTCTATCAAACAAAAGAAGCAGTCAAACCCTAATTCTCCAGGTTTGAAAGAAGTGAGGAAGAAACTCCAAGGGGGAAGGTTTTGGACTATGGCCAACAGGGTCAGAAAAGGAAGGTTCTCCTTTGCTCTGTGTAATGCAACCAGGCACTCCTTGTCAGCGTTTTGAACTAAGCACCTTTCAAGAGCAAGTAGTGAGCACCTCAATTTGCTGTCTCTTATGTCCTAGTATAATGCGCTAAACTTTCTTCAGGCATAACCCAGGTAGCAAAAGCATCTAGTGCAGAGCCTGGATGCCACCTTGAGTGCCAGAAACCTAGACGCTTACACTGCAAAGATTAGCATGAAGCCCCTTTGTAGAACTAACCTCAGGTTCATATCGTTTCAGGATCCCTTCTAATCCAAAATCCTTAAAAGAGCTTTTTATCCGTTCAGTCAGTAGTGTATTGGACTCTTTAATCTGAAGGCATTGAACTCCATAGGCAATTAGTAACCCAAGGAGCTACTTATCTTCCTTATCAATGAAGATATGAAATGTTAATGAACAATGTATGTCAAATAGCCATTTGAAATCAGGAGGTCATTGTGGGGGGGAAAAAAAAAAAAGAGTTTCCAGCCTACACCTCTAAAGAAAAGAATACTAGTGCATCCTGAATTATTTTAGTAACTAATCAAATATATCCTGCGTGCTATAAGACCTGTAGTGGGATCTCTATTTAAGAAGGCCACACATGGAAAAGCAATATCAGCTTTATCCTAGGTGGCAGCTGTATTTATCAAAGTCAATGTCTGCAGAGGCAGAAAATACTTTTATTCTGCAAAAGCAATTATTCATTTATTCATTTGGGTCCTGACTATGTTTTATCAGCAATGCATTTGACTGCATGAAATGTGATAGCTAGATCTAAAACATTCTGGTGTTCTGGCAAAGAATTCACCATGTGCACAACCATTAGTGCTTCTTTAAAGCATTGCCTAACCTTACCATACCTTCAAAATTTTAATGATAAATATGATGGCATTATTGGAAATATGACAAAAAAGAAAAAAAAAGGAAAAAAGGACAAACTCTAACCTGTGGCACATTCAGAAGTATAATGGTCTCACTGTCAAACCTGCTGGATAATCATTCTCTCTCTGACATCTACAGAGAGCTTTTTTCATGTGACTAAGTCCCACCACAGCCAAGGAAAATGTCAATTTGTGCTAAATAAGCCAAATAAATATTTTGACTTTCTTAAGTCTGTATGCCTTTGTCTATAAGATCAAAATGTTACTTTCATATTTTTAATTTATGTTTTCCCTAACTAGCCCCTCAGGGAGTGAGACACCTAATTACATATGTCTGAACTAGAGGTTTTTAATGTAACTTCCTGGGCTTCTTTTATGTCACTGAAGAGACACAATGAAAAGATAATTTCTACTGGTTGTGGTTTTTTTCAGAACTTTTCATCATGCAAAGAAGAGTCATACAATCTGGTAGATGAATTGCTTTTGAAAATGTGATGTCATGCAAAAGGAACATGTGCAAAGTTCTTTCTTTAGGTATAACCAAGCAGAAGACAGAGTAGGGAACTAATGTACAGACACACATCTATAAGAAAAGGCATATGACTTGAAATGGACTTCTAAACAAAAATTGCTTCAGTACTCAGCCGCAACTCAAATTTTCAACAAAACTAGAAGAAAAAACTTGCTTTCTCTTTGAAGCTTAGGATAAGAATAAGCTTTCCTAATATCACTTTGATATTAAAGAATTATCAAGTCAGGCCACCACTTATAGGACGTGCAATAGAACATGGATAGTCGCCTAAGGGGATTCACATTTTGGTCCTTAAAGTGGTATGCATGTTCCAAAGAATAGGAAATCTTTGAAAAAGGTCAGTAGAAGACCAAAAATCAATTAAATCTTTACTGAGCGTTTGAGAATTCTAAGATATCAATTTGCAAATAGGAGACATTTTCACATAGCGAGCAAAAGGCATATCCATGACCCTAAAAATACCCCTGGCTAAATTTCAAGTTTGAGTGTTCTATCATCAGAAAAATTTGCTAGAATGTTTTACATAGCTAACTGAACTATAATTCCATAGGCTAGAATAAGAACTAGTTAGACTTGTTTGGGCAAAATAATAAAAAAAAAAGTTTAAAAAATATGTCCAAATTATATCTTAAACAGCTGACTTTTAGCAAACCTGTAAGGTAAGAAAAAAGAGCAAAAAGGCTTTTATAATATTGACAGAATGCTGCCACTGCCATTAATAAAGTGCAATTTTACCAGTTTTATGGGGTTTTGTGGGTTTTGTTTTGTTTTGTTTGTTTTTGTTTGTTTGCTTGTTTGTTTTAATTTCTGGAGCATTACCGTGTTTCTCTGTGGGTTATATATGAGTACTTTTAAAAATATGCATCCTAGTTTTGGCAGTCTTCCTGTCCAGTGGAATTGAGACTAACTCAGATGTAGTGAGGAACGGTTTAGATGTATACCTTGATTTTTGTTTACAGTGCTAAAACCAGAACTTGATTGTCAGGTGTCAATGTCAAAGAGAGAGAAAGAAAAAAAAAAAGTAGTTTTTAAGTGAAGTGACAATTTTTGTATGTTTTAATATCAGTGAAACACTCTGGAAGAGAAGAAGAGTTATAGTTTTACCTTAAAAATGGAGAAAAGGAAAGGCCAAGAAATTAAAGACCTAGGCAGCTTAATTTTAATTCTTCACAAAACAGAGAATAAGAATAAGAAAAGCCTAGATGAAAACATAGCAAGCAATTTTTAAAATCAAGTTTTCAAGAATAAATCATGTCAAGCCTCTCTGCTTTCCTTGCAGGAAATAGTAACAGGTCATATAGACAGAAGAAAAACAGTAATACATATTTTGACTTCAGAAAGGTTTTTGACACTGCTTTGGAAGACACTTTACAAGCTGACTGTAAAAGCATGATAATAGATAATAGAAACAGAAAACAGAGTAGAATCCTGTACTAAGAGTGTGATTATAAGTGACTCACTCCTAAAACAGAAGGGTGCAATGAATGCATCTTTTTAGGTCCAATAGGTCCTGAATAATTCAGTATTTCCACTAACAGCCTCAAAAATGAAATCCAGAGCTTGCTAATGACATCTATGGAGAGCGCCATGCTCTGTCTGGCTGTAAGTAGACTGAGGAACAGATTTCAAACTTGAAGTGGCTGTGATACAACTGTTTTACTCCACTGAAGGCAGGTGCAAGTTCTTCCGCCTCAGGTAAGAGTAATGAACTAATTGAACTTGGGTGGGAAAGAACTGGAAGAGAGGGCAGACAGCCAGACATAAACCAGAGGTGAAAAATGTGAACGTAAATTCTGACACTTTAACAAAATTGTTATCCATGAGATACATGGAGTATCTCGTTCTGAACTTGTTGGAGTTGAAACCTCAAAAGTTCACAGGAGATTCGTTAGAAAAAAATCCAGAGACTTAGAATGACCAAAAGTCTCAAAAAGGTGACCTACAAGGAAAGATGGAGAGACCTAGAATTGTTTAATTTTTCCATTTTAGAGAAAAATTCCTACATTCATATATGCATGTGGTGGGTTCAGCAGTAGCAGTCATTTTTCTCCTTCTCGGTAGCTGGTGCAGTGCTGTGTTTTTGACTTTCAGCCTGGGAGCAGCACTGATAACACCAATGTTTTTGATTATGGCTTAGTGATGTTTGGTCTGGCCAAGGACTTTCGGAGCCCCATGCTCTGCCAGGGAGGAGGGGAAGCCAGGAGGAAGCAGAGACAGGACACCTGACCCAAACTGACCAAAGAAGTAT
>JANRGW010039463.1:0-13532 GCA_024733675.1 Psilopsiagon aymara | reverse complement strand
AGCAGTAGTGGTTTGTGTTATACCTTAGTTACTGAACTGTTCTTATCTCAACCTGTGGGAGTTGCATTCTTTCGATTTTCCATGTAGCAAACTCTGTGGCTGATTTACGGCCTAAACCACGACAATGCATCTTGTCTTTAGATGAATAATCTTTGTAGGTAGGATGAGGACATTTCTAATAGCACTGACTACTGCAATTACTGTATATGACTAACCTTTTCTACTTTTCTTCTACTTTTTAGTTGTGCCAAAATATATGAATAATCTGACACAGATTAAAGCACAAATGGCAAGCAAAAATAGCTGAGGTATATTTACGTATTTCATAATTAGTAAGTATAATTTTTTTCACAGTCTGAGATTCACAATGCTAGATAAGGCATTTAATTCATTTTTTACAATACATGGGCCAAGTTTTAGCTTCATTGCCTTAGCCTAGTAGAAAAATCAAGGCAAACAACATTTTTTAATTTCTTAATGGTCCTTGCTTGTCAGTTGGATTAATAAATATAGGTATCATAGCATGAGGAAAAGCTTTATGTATTTATGATCCTTGTACATTTCTTTAATAAAGGATAAATGAAAATTTAGGGTTTCTTGGGTAAATGCATAGAAGGAACCACTGAACTACATTTGGGATTTGGTATCTTAGAAGAATGTAATGCCACATCCTCCTGAGGAAGTAATTTCCAAATGGTTGGCACTAAACTAGGATAAATAACTTCTGCCTCTCTAGAACTTACAGAAAGGAGTAGCAACACTAGGGATAGGTCTTTTTTACCTCATGTAGAATGCCTGAGGATCTTGGCTCTTTCATTTATACTTTGGCAGATTTTGCCACACCAATAAAAAGTTATTGCTTGAGTTTAACTGAGCCATGGACTTTGCCTTCCACAAAGGATTAAATAAGTGTAGAGTGTTTACGAAGACACCCAGAGTGCTATTTGAATCCAGCTTTATTGGAGATTTCCTAAATGTAGAACGTCTTAAATTTGAGAGTAAGCCTGAGGCAGAAGCAGTAGGTCTTCTGCTATTAAGATCTGCTTGCAAATTCCTTTGCAATAGATTATGTCCTCTGATGGTGCTTCAGATGTGGGAGGAGAATGTGGCTGAACAGATAGCATGTATATTCCCAGAACTACATTAAATTCCAAACCCTGGGCCTCTGCACCTGCATATATCCTTGGAATGAGAAAAGATAAGCACTGATCACCCCACCCTTATTCTATTTTCTGTAAACCAGGCCCCACAAGAAGAGACACAGATGGACAGAGGTGGAGTTCAACACTGATTCCTGATTTGTATCTAAGGATGTATTGTGATAAAGTCCTGCAGGACTAGCCCAATTTAAATTTGCTTTCCCAAGAAGACTTAAAAACAAGTCCCAAAATTTCCTTGGTGTAAAACTATGGCTACAAGTATGCAACTTGAGTAAAAATACCTTACAATTTATTAGTTATTTATATGTTTCCTGAATTTCCATAAGATTTTTAAGAGACTAAGATTCTTATGAGAAAATAAATACAATTGTCATTGGCCATCAAAATGCTCAGAATTCAATACAATATTTCTTAATGGGTGTGAAAAACAGAATTTTGTAGCAGAGTAGAATATATGGTAAAGACAGCAATCCCATTTTTTAATGCATAAGCTATCTGACACTTAATGCTATGTAGATGCTTTTTCAAAATAGGAATTGTGACTTCTGCACTGACTAAATAAATCCTCTTAATCTGATGGTTTTTCTTATCCTTGAGGACTAGATTAATAAAATCACTCCTTCAGTGTTTCTCTATTTTTTATGGAGTCCAGCTGAATGATTTAGGGATAAAGCAAGAGAAAACACAGGGTTCCAAATAAATACAACTGAATGTTTCTCTGAGGGTCTTAGTTGTCTGTTAAGTTTTTCACTGAATCTTACAATTATCACCAAAGTAGGAAAGGCAAGAAACACTGTGATTTCTTTTTTTCTGCTATATTTCATTTATACAGCCTGTCACCTATTTGACTTGCTTGAAAATGGTTCCTTGGTCAAGACATCCATGATCTACACCAGCAGCACATTGTAGATCAATCTCTACTTAATGGAAATGTGTAGATAATGCACTGATTATTCATGACCTCCTTCAATGAGGATTTTGTGGACACATTTCTCCATCATGTGAATGGATTCTTTGCTCATTTGGATTAGAATTGTAACTCAATCTTTATTAAACTGGTTGATTTCTGTCTGTCTCTCCTTTGTCCATGAATTCAGAAAACCCACATACATTTTTACATTTTAGTTTGTCTTTGCCACTTTCCATTTCCGTCTGTTCAGCAGACAAATTCCCTGTTTTCTCTTTGTCTTTCTCACCATTTATATCTAAACTCAACATTATCCAAGGACCTTTGTATTCTTGCAATACTTCCCATAAAACTAATGCTTTCTGCATCTCCACCTCAGTACCTGCATCCTTCCCTGTTAATTGTCCCATTTCTTCAATTCCCACTCCTTCACTTTTCACTCTGCTTCTCCATTTGTACCTATGGAATTCTCTATTTATTTAACAGCACAAATATTCTACACAAACTGCCATTGTATGTTTTTCCCGGTGGCCAGTTTCTCAGATCATTTTAATTGTGAACATGCCTTGCACCCAACTCAAAAGTGGGAAAACACTTCTCCTTACTCATGTACACCATATCCAGCTTTCATAGTCATAGCTCCTCCCGCTTCCATGCATTATTCCCTGCAGTCTGTACCCTCTTTTCATTCCATATTTTACTCCTTTCCTGGTTACACAAATCTTTCCAAGTGCCTCCTTCAGTTTTGTTCCACCTAACATCCTTTTCAAAAAACGCTATCTCCTTGCTGTCATAGACTTATTGTCAGATGCTTCAGGTGTTCACCAGCTTTTTTTGATCTTCATCAGTGAATCTTCAAAAAGTCTAGATGTTTCAGTTTGTATATGCTATCCCTGTGTTTACTCCTGGCTTTGCAAAATAGCACCTCAACTCTCCATGCCTTTGTTCATTTAGACCCATTTCCAGACTAGCCAGAATACTAGTTTTCTATTGTATTGATGCATCTTGTGTTCTTAGATCACTTTTATAGACCAATTTTAAATTCCTCCATCATCCTCTCCTATGTGCTGTTTTTCACACTCCTTTTGCTATCACAGATTGGATTTTCTTAACTCACATCTCTAGTTAACCAAAACTGCATATTTATTTCTGTGTTATCCTAGCTCCTTTTATCACTGCATTTAGGGTTCTTTTTTTTTTCCTATATCCAGTTAACAGCGTACTAATTAGAAGACTTTGGCATCAGCTTAAGCTTCTAAAACGCTGTCAAATACGAAACACTCATAATTCCTTACTAGAGTTTCAATCCTCAGAAATCTTTAGCTTTCTATGTACTCTCTAATATATTCACATTACATCTTTAAAGATAAATTATGCAAAATATCATTGAATACCGCTGATAACAAAGATTGGTCATCCTTAGTAATTGTCCACAAGCACGCATTTATTGAATACTTATGCTACAGCCACTTCACTTGGGCTCTGTCAGATAAGAATAGCATTGTCCAACATCTGAGTTGACATCCCTTTGACACCTGCACAGTAACATAATATGCATCATACTGGGGAGCATGTGTTTGTCCTGCACAGACAGCTAAGTCTGCCTATTATATATGCTTATTTTATATATGATTATAAACCTTTAATTATTAAAGAGAAAAAGATGTGTGTAGAGAGGATTCAGTGTATCTGAGTTAGTCTTGACTCTGAATCACCTATTAAATTAGATCCTAAAATTAGTTTGGGTAAACACTATGAATAGTATTTCCAGAAGACAGTTGTATGCCTGAATATTTAGGGAAGGGTATTTTAAGACCTACAGGGAGATTCATAATTAGAAACTTACTACATCTGAAGGACTATGAGAACATTTGCTGAAAAAAGAGATGTTACTATAGAAGACAGTTTTTTTTTCTCAGGACATCCTACTCCTCATGATGGATGTCAAAAATTAGGGGAAAGGCAGCCTTCATACTTGCCTTCTCTATTACTTCTTGAGTGAAAATATCAAATTAAGTATTTAATGCTATCAAAGTTCATGACTTTAAGGAATCTTAATTAATGCCAGCAGAAAACTTTTCAGCAGAAAATGTCAACACTTTCATTTGTCTCTCTTGAATCGATCTCACTCATACAGAAAATGTCAGAATATCCAAATATAAATGCATAAATATTGACAATTTTGGGAGGGTTTCTTTTTATTTTATTCCACACCTAAGAAGGTGAATGACAGTAAGCTCGTGAGTCCTAAGCAACCGTACAGGGTCTTTCTCATCTCTGATGTGTAAGTTGGCGAAGCTCTAATGTTTACAAAATGCATCAGATGAATAATATGGTCTCAGGAATTCAAGTATATTAAAGAATGACAAGTCTTCCAAGTTTTATGATAACTTAATGTTACTTGTAATGTGAGTGCTTAATAAGGATACTAATTCATATCCATTGGTATTATTAGTAAACAGTTTTGCAAAATGAAATTATATGTATGTCTAATTTGCACTTCAAAAAATGATGGATGTATTTAAAATTGAAATAGAACTGAAATCGTTTTTTCCCAAAGGGTGATGAATATTTGTCCTTTAATTGTTTTGCTAAGTAATTTCCATTCATGTATCATCCCTTTACAAAAAACACTGTCGGATGAGGAAAGCTAGAAACAATTGCTTGAAACTTACTCACACATAGTGAGAAAGTAAAAACTACTTGTGATTCAAAGATAAGCTGGCAATTCTCACAGTAAAACTTGCAGTTTCATAATTATTTGACATTTGATATAAAACTTTCCCCTGGCAGCAGCTGCTCAGGTCAGAACCCCTTCAAATTTTTTTTTCTGACATTGAGGCTGCAGGGCAGAGCCTGAAGACCAGAAGGACTGGATGTAACTGAAAGATTCAAAACGAGAAAGCAAGGGCAGAAGATCCTGAATTTATTTGGTCTTATTCATTCTGAGCTTATCCTCTTTGACAGGTGTTAACATAGCATATCTATGTCCCCTAAAGCATAACCACTGACAGTGACACTAGCTGACTGCATGGCTTCAATCTTAAATCTGGGCACATTCGGTCGGACTTCGAACAGGATACCTGCTTGAGAATTTGAGAGAAATAGTATTCAGAATTAAACACTGCAGGCCATTTAGAGTATGAGTAGGGATGTGCTCTGAATGAACAAAAAGAGTGAGCTGGGTAAGAAACAACAAAAGCTTTGCCTTTTGCACTTGCTGCCCAGTGCCACTGCCTGCATTGAGCAGGTTCTGCAAATGCACAGGTGGGATTTAATAGTCCTATAACCTTTAATAGGGAAACTTTCTTTAAAGAACACTTTCATTCTTTCCCTGATAGTGACTTTCTAGTTATGGTGCAGCCAGCCATAGTGGAGCTGTGGATAAACATTATCTTTATTATTTAAATTATGAAAGTTTGAGCTTTATTTTCAAATGTTGTCATGTTTTATTCGTTGTCTTTCACATATATTTGGTACAGAGATATTATGTAAAAGAGCAAAAATAAAGAAAGTCTGACTGAAATGTGTTTTGGAAAGCTATGGCGACATACACAGTATTCATGTTTAGAAATTACTCTAATTTGAATAGACTGCCTAAATATTGCGTCAGGAAAAAGTAACACTGGAAAGAGAATGATGCTACTTTGCCAAGTTTAAAAAAAAAAATGCAAGCAATCCATTTCCCAAGACTGACAATTGCACATGTAGATATTGGTCAGATATTGTAGATATTGCATATGAGATATTGTGCAATTATTTATGTGCATTTTTCATAAAATATTGTCTTAGTGTTTCCTACAGGAGTCATACTGAGGAGCTACAAAGTGAAATGCTACTGAAGTTTTCTGTGTTCAGTATCACACTATTACAAATGGCTATAGTCTGTATGTCTTTAAAATTAGGGGAATGGTCTTCCTCATTTGAGGTCCTTCGTATTCTCTTTCTTATAGCTTTTCTTTATATATATGTTTACATAGGTATTACATTCTTTTATATGTATGCACATGTATATATACGTATGCGTATGTGTGTATATATGTGAATGTATGGGTATGTGTGTGTGCATATATACACATACACACATGTATCATACATACAGAAGATGCTTAATGAAAAGCCCAGACAAGAACAGCGAAAAGAGCAAATATGTCAAATAATGAAAGAAAACATGAAGCAGATAACAGTAGGTTATACTATTGGCTTATAGATGATGTGTAATATATGAATCCTTTCATCTAATATTTGTAAGTTCACAGCAGGCACATCCTCTAGTCTATTGCAGAAAGTTTTATTGATTCACAGAGGAATAGCAAATTCTACCTGAGGCAGCAGTTCTCCCAAAATGCTGTAGATATCAAAAGAAAATGAAAAAAAACCCCTCATTGTTAGATATGATTTGTGATAGAATTCCTCTCATTCTGAGTATTACAGTCTTCTAAAGGAAGAGATCTTTACTGTCCACACAAAAAAAGATGCAAGGAACATTTCTTGTAACAAAATCAGTCTTGAAAATTTGAGATTTCACAGTCCATTAGCCTACTATTAAAGACCAATGACAGGATTTCTTTCAGAAATGGAGTTTGCATTGTGCAAGAAGTTAGCTGCGATATCAAGAGAGCAGAGAAAAGAAGAAAATCCTACCCAAACAGGCAAAAAAAATAAGGCACACAATGCAATTCTTATCAAAGTTCATGCTATTAAAGAAATGAAATTGCAGCTATACAAAACTGAAGATACCAATTGTGTGTAATGGTGCAGAACCAGGTTACATCAGCATTGAATTTCAGGCAGTTCACATTCCATTTTACCTGCATTGGCAGAAAGTTGAGGCAGCATCAAGTCCCAGTTAGGGCACAGTTGATCACAGTGTTACAGAAAGTCAGACTGACAGTTGAGAGGAAGCAAAAGGTTCTGGGTCATGTCTCTGCTGGGTTTTAATTTATTCACATTAGGAACAATAATATAACTGTGTTAGATTCTGAAACTGAAAAGCATGCATATGTATGAAAAATGGTTAAATTGTCTGGGTTTAGGAGAGTCAAGCAAAAGAATTTTTTTATTAATTTCAGTAAGAAATGTGTGCCTCTGTTCAAACTGAGTCGCTTTAGCATTAGGTAAGGTATTGACAAAGCATGATAATACCATCAGGTGTGCTGTCTCTTTTAATTGTGTTCATTTCAGCGGGAGCAATAAACATTAGGATACTTTAATTCAATTCATTTCAGTGGGAGCAATAAACATTAGAGGCCCTTTAGTATCCCTTTCTGAAGTGTCCTACTTGACTAATTTTGGTCTAATTTAAACAGGAAGGACAGAATACAAGATTAATTTAACTCTTTGCCTGACAAACCATTAATTTTGAAGTTGTTGCCACAATAAAAAGTGCTAACTACAGTAATAAAAAATTAATATTAATTGCCATTCTAGACATGGCACTGTAGCTCTAAAGGCTCCTGACAATGCAGGATGAAGAACTCACTGAAAGAGTATAACACGCAAGGGTTACGTCCTTAGGTATTTAAGTGATCTGTTTCATAGATCTTAAAGTATTTTGTATATCCATAGATCAGATGCAAGACTGCACACATGCTAAAATTATCACTTTCATATGAGTTATACAATGAAGTCATGGTAAAGCAGATTACTCAGTGTCTGATACTTAGATGATCTATTTTGAAAATATGAGACTTTTCTTCTTATTCTATTCTTAGGCATTTGAAGTGGGTTGACCCTGGCCAGCAGGTAATCACCCACACAGCCACTGGCTTGCTTCTCATCCCTGATGACACAGGTGAGAGAAAAAGAAGAGCAAAAATGAGAAAATGTGTGGGTTGGGATAAAGACAGTTTAATGACTGAAGCAGATTAAAAAAACCCAGAAGCATTGCAGCAAAAATTACCATCATCCACAAGCAGACCAATACCCTAGACCAATTGCTAGTCTCTAGTAATTGCTAATTTAGAAGACATCCCCCACTCCTTACCTCAGTTTTTATCGCTGGGTGTGATGCCATAAGATACCGAGTAGCTCTTTGAACAATTTGGATCAGCTGTCCTGACTCCTTCCTCTCCAAGTTCTCTCCCAGCAAATCTGTTGAGAGGGCAGAGAAAACCAGAAAGCCTTGAGTCTGAGTAATCAATGATCTGCAGTAGCACTCAGCAGTAGCACCTACTCAGCCCTGGTATAGCCACACTTGGAGCAGTGTTTCCAGTTCTGGGGTCCCCAGTATAAAAGAGACATGAAAATACTGGTGGGGGTCCAACTAAAGGCCGCTATGATGACTAAGGAACTAGAGCATTTCTTCTGTGAGGAAAGGATAAGAAAGCTGGGACTGTTCAGCCTGGAGAAGAAAAAGGTCAGGAGGATCTTAGCAATGTACAGAAATACTTGAAGGGAGGGCCAGGCTCTTTTTAGAGGTACCCAGTGACAGGACAAGAGGCAATGGGCACAAACTGAAACACAGGATATTCCCTCTGATAAAAGCAGGCAGGCAGGCAGGCAAGAAGGAAGGCAAAGGGACCATAAGTACATTAATTAATGAAAAGCTACCTGTTTTGAATGATATAATATTCATCCTGCTGGGAGAAAAATAACAGTTGCCCCCCAAAACAGCAAACTGAATCAAACCCTCCTTATAACTTTTTCCTGTTAGCTTAATCAACAGTGTGCTAGGGATTTGTTGCTTTGGTTATATAAGGTAACAGATCCAGATATATATAATAAAATTCTCATAGTTCTAGGTAATTATATTTTGCCTTTTTTTTTTTTTTTTTCATCTTCTCCAGGTGTCAGAGACTTATTATGGGCTCATTTGAGCTTCTGTTGAAGTCAATGGTTAACGTTTGGGGATTACAGCAATACCACAGTCTAGTATGCTAACATTGAAGAGTGCCCTGATATCGTTTCTATTGTCAAAAATGCCAAGCATTTTTTCTACCTTTTTACATAATACATACATGGCATTTCATATTTAACACAATGTGCTTAATAGGTATCTTGTAGAGTTAACTTCCTTAAAGTTCATAGGATCACAGAATGGTTACAGTTGCAAAGGACCTTAAGATCATCCAGTTCCAACACCCTCTTTTCATCAGATTCTCTTGGATCTGGTTTTAATCTCACATCCTTTTATTCCTTATTTTAAGTTCAGTGTGCATTAATATTACTTGGTTAAACATATCCTATCTATTTATCTATCAATTAATTCAATCCATCTGGCCTATATTAACGTAATACCTCAGCACATCACAATATTATGCAAATGTTACCTTTAAAATTTTGTGGAAAGAAGTCAACTAGGAGCAATATCCTGCTTCTACTTTTTTTCTCTTAGGTCAGGAATTCTTAGCCAGTTTTACAGGGAGTTGCAAATGTCTGTATCTGAGAAATCAAAAGTTTTTTTCATTTATGTTGAGTCATTTTCAGAAACATTTTCAGTAACTTTTCAGTATATGTATACATCTTGACTGTATTCCTTCAAGACTATGAGCATGCTCTCTCTCATATTGTGACTGCTGACCCTGAGGTTCTGATTTCTAGGAAAATATGTGAAATCACATTGGTTTCTATTAATCTATATATAACATCTCTAAGCAAGCATTTTAAGTCAAGTAGACTGTGTATCCTTAGGTAGAAGAATAAATACCTTGGTATGCTGCAATAAATTGTTTAATAAAATAAAATAATAATGAAACCCTTCTTTTCAGTCCAGGCTACTATACTGCCATATGTTTTATTGGTCTGAGAGGTAGAATTTTTTGGCAGAGAAATCATCCCATGGGCCACATAAAGGACGCATGGTATAATTCAGCCTTGTGTAACTATAAATGGCTAGAAAAGAGTCCAAAAGGTCTGCTCAATTCAATACTGTATTTATGTTTTGTGCTGAGGTGAAGAGATTTTGGAGCTGACCCAGACAGAAGGTGAGCTTTGTGCTGCAGATATAACTGTCCAGGTAAAAGAAGGTACATTGAGCAGGAGCATTTCCCAGTGATTAATTCAATCACCACTGTCCTCTTCCTGGCAAGATACTTATTTTTAAAATTCTGCAAGTAGCCATATGTGCTGGGATTCATAGGTATGCATGCTATCTGTTATCTTTTTTGACCAAAAGTGTATTTTAATTTGGTAATATTTATCTGTAGAATTCCTTATAAAAGCAAGGGGAAGGTCGATTGAAATTGCTGTTAATGACAAAGTATGCAAATAGGGTAAAATGGAGAGGATTCTTATCTTTCTTTACACATTAGCAGGAGCTGTTGTGCAAATTATCTGATTTTACTGGCTTTGGTTAGCAGTTTCTCACTTCATTCTTCAACTATCCCTAGTTTCAGAGTTTGTTCTGCATGTAGAATCTAGTCATATACCAGCATATGCAGAATATACAATTCATAACATATAATATAGACCTTAAATAGTTATAACACCTACTGATAATGGGTGGGAAAATAAAGAAAAAGAAATACTGATATTTCTGGGAAACCAGAAGTTGTTTTTGCCTCACAGTAACTTAGCTACATACAAATGTGTACATATATATATATATATGTCTGAAAAGAGTGAAAGAGAGTAAAAACTGCTTAGAGCCTCAGAATCTTTCTGTAAGCATTTTCATTTATTCAGGGAACATGACTGCACTTGAAATAATCAAATTAATTTTTAGGAAAAATATCCATCTTTTCCTACTTTTGTCTGATTTTATAGCTGGGTGAACTAGAAATTCAAAACTCATGGGGAATACAGAACTTTCTAGAAACTACATTGTTCCTCATTTTTAGACAGATAGGAGAATTTCTGATCTAACTAACAGAGCTCCCTATTTCTTAGTGTTTTCCAGAAATAAACTTTTAACACTTAGAAATAGACTTTTATTCTAGATAGAAAATAGTGTTTTGGAAACAGAAGCTGGTCTTAAAATTGTCAAAGGAAAAATGTCTTTTAAAGCAATTCTTTCCTATGGCAAATAGATCTCTACCTGAATCATGTATAAACTGTTTTCTTGGAGAAATATTTAATATTACACAAAATATTCTTGTATGTTCAGTAAATCAGTTCTTAAGTTCTCAAATGTTCCTGAATGTTCAGTAAATCAGCTTATCCTGACAGCAAATATAGGACATAGAATAATATATTTATCAGCACTTAGATTAAAGAATAATTGTATTATTGTAACATATAGAAATGCAGCAAGTTTGACAAATAATGAGCTGTTTGAAAAGCAAGAAAAACACTTCAAGACTTTTTCCTGGAAAAAATCACTTTATATGGTAATTTTCTAGCAGGCTATTGTGAGCAACGAAATTTTATTGGAAGACACTCCAAAATGATTGCACTCTGCTATGTATTTTACTTTTCATATGGTGTTTATTCATGTATTTAGCAACCCATCTTATTTGCATCTTTCCTTGTACTTCAGTGTGTATATTGTCATGAATTATAAGCCTGATCTGAAGGGAGCTGAAATCACAAAGCTTTGATCATTTCTGACTTGTGTATCAAGTTTAAGGGAAATAGAAAAATAGAAAGGATAGACTGGTTTTGTTTAGGTTTTGAGGGGGTTGTTTATTTGATTTCAGTTTCCCAAACTCCAGTTTTTGGTCCTGATGGGTTCTCTTAATTTAAAAACAAAAACCAAAACCAAACCAAACCAAACCAACCAACCAAACAAAAGCCCAAACAAGCAATCAACCCCCAATCCCAAACCTATTTCTATTCCTCAAATTAATCAAGGTTCCTCTGGCTTCCTACAAAGTTTTGAGCAATTCTTGTGTGTCCCGTCATCCTAAACTGTGAACTGTGTTGTAAAGCAATTGATTTAAACAGTTGTCTGAAACAACTATTTACTACAAAAAGTTCTGAAACTGCTATTATTTGATAAGTCTAAGTATGATATTTTTTATTTTCCTTTTGATGACAATATTTTGCCTGTGAAATTTCAGCACCTTTTTGGGTATGGCAGATATCCTAAAAATCACTGTGATTCCTTGATGCTTTTCGGGTCTACAAACATCAACAGAACACAGAATTATCTATTCCATTTATTTCTCCTAATTCTTTTTTGTGGCCATTTCTGTGGAGACTTGCTAGTGTATAATGTCACTGGTCAAAGGTTCATGCTGGTGTTAAACTTTTACCTTAGAAAACTTACAACTAGAGGGTTAATGAGCTTTGCCAGACATTTGTGCATTTGCTGGTTTTTTTAAAGCAGTGAAGAGGAACTAAGAGAATACTGTTTAAATTTTGGCAATAAACATACCTAATGGAGTTTTAAATGGTATTTAAATTATGTGTAAGTAGATCTCTAAACTCATTTAGCAAACAAATGACTACTAATGCTTTAGTTAAAAAGACTGCTGTATTGGGTAATGATCTTTGAAAGGAAAGTAATATGGGTCAATAGAAAATTCTCTATCATATTAGCTAACAATTTATATTTTAGTTTATCTGAAACATTTTGAGGGTGCACTGCTTATTGTGTACATTCTTCATGCAGAAAATATTATTGTGCATACTTCACAGCAAGAAACTTTTCACTGCTGATTGTGTTTTAGCATGAACCCAAACCAAAAACCCACAAATAAGTACAGGTCTTTTCAAAAGTATCATTTAATTAAATGCTTCACTAAAAATAATAAAAATAATAATTCTGTGTGTGGACTCATGCAGCCAGAGATGGCATTAACACCTGTAATGTGTAAATGTTTCTGGAAAGAATACAAGGCACATTGACTTGAGTTTTGATGATTGTAGTGTTTTGTTTGCACACCTTCCAGAAGAGCAGCAGAAATAAGAGCTCAGAAATTTGAACACAGATAATTGATTAATATGGGAAAATTTGAAACTTTTTTACCAGTTTCATCCATCTACCTAGATAATACACCAGATGCAATTGATTTTATCTAACTATCCATCTGGAAATTGGTTAGCTAAATCTCAATGTTATCTATTTACAGTGGAGGTATCTAAATTAGAGATAGGTGATACCATCTTTCTATGTAGTCAATAGAAATGTAACCAACAGTCTTGCGTAAATTTAGCACACAACTCATTTCACCTTAAGAAATGTATATTTGATCAGTCGCATTGTACCAGAAACTGTTAGCAGGTAGAAATTTCTCTCTAGTGAATATAATTGAAAGCTTGATGACTGCCTTAAAATTGATGCCTGACTTCTGGGTGAAGATGAATCTGAACACAAACTATTAGCCACAGCAGGGGAGTCGCTTTGCAGAACAGACAGAAACATTTCACTAACTTCTTGTCATGGGTTCAGCAGTAGCAGTCATTTTTCTCCTTCTTAGTAGCTGGTGCACTGCTGTGTTTTTGACTTGTGGCCTGATAACAGCGCTGATAACACCAATGTTTTTAGTCATGGCTTAGTGATGATTGGTCTGGCCAAGGACTTTTGGAGCCTCATGCTCTGCCAGGGAGGAGGGGGAGCCAGGAGGAAGCAGAGACAGGAC